>JAKWJD010001759.1:43859129-44164129 GCA_027705065.1 Solanum peruvianum | reverse complement strand
ATATTATGAGATGTTCATTTCAAAGTTAACATACACATTTAACCTCTTTTCCTTCATCGTAATATTGCATAAAAAATTTATCAAGCAAGTCACGATTTTACTCATCAAATAACTAGCTAACCAGATGAAAATAAAACTAACATTTTTATTTAAATAATAAAACTTTAAAAATTCAACTTTCATTCTCCGTTCTCTTTAATAATAAAAAAACAGAACATACTAGACATTAATTCACATAAGTTTACGCTAATAATATAAAAGAGTGCATCTTACCTAATATTCATCTTTTGTAATAACAGCAACAAGTGTCACTGAGAAATTCCTAATGGACGAAAGATTTAATCATGTGAGAGATGATAGTAGAAAATGAGCCTTATGATGTACTGAACTTACACAGATCGAGTCATTAAAGTATGGAAAATAATTTGCACATTTCCACCACCATGTCGATTAATATGTGGGAGTGAAAGAAGCAAGATCAAAGTATTGGAGGGCGATACAATGACTAATTATTAATTCAATAAAAACTCCTAAAACATCCACAATTAGCACAAATATATTCTTCTTTAGTTTTATCATCACTTTTCTTCACAAATTCACAACATCTATCAATTGAATAGTCACCAAATTTTGTAGAATGAGTTTTAGGCATATGTCATATTTTATCATCATATCGCCACTACGATTTGAGCTTGAACTGTTTGTCATTTTCTTGATATATATATATATTTTCTTGATATATATATATATATATTATATATATATATATATATATATATATTATATATATATATATATCTATATATATATATATATGTATGTATGTATGTATGTATGTATGTATAACTAGTCATATGATTAGATTAGAAAATATTTATGTAATAACGACATGTTATACATCTATTAGTCAATGTACCAAAACTCTAACAATGAACCAAAAGTAATTAGAAAAATGGGTGCAACCTAACTAAGCATAAGAATATCTAATGAACTAGTCTAAGTCTGAATGAGATGGACTAAATAGAAAGAGAACTCATAGCAGCTCGAAAGAATTGGCTCATTCTTGAATATGAACGATCATTGATCTTGTGAGAGAAGTATGTCAATAGTCTCTTGAAGCTGCCCTGTACACAACAAAAAAATACCAATTGTAGTATCATTATACATCACATAATAGTCACCTGAAGTTGCTTTGTACTCAACAAAGAAATAGCAAGTGAGTATTAGTACAAAACATAGTGTACAAGTAGGACCAAGAGCAACATGTATAAGTTATTACGACACAATAATAACATGCATCCGCCGAGCATATGCAATTTCATCATTATTTACAAAGCAACGTACAATATCACATTTCTCAAGATACTAAATTACATCAAGTCATTGGTTCTCTCATGGGACCCAAATCCAAACAGCTAGTATGACGTGACGTTATTCATGATTCAATGTTTATGTCGGAACGTGACAACGGATCCTATATCTATGTCGAAACATGCCAACCAATCGAAATTAGTATGTCGAAATGCAACACCGATCCATTTAACAAGCCACAATAACAAGCACAAGTACATTATGATAATCATACAATCAAGTCATGATCCATGACATTCATCATTCATCTATCTAATTTTCAACTAGTGTGATCAATATTGCAATATTTGCATACACATATATAATGAAGCAATAAAAAACATGTATCACACAATCAGGAAATCATAGCCATCACCATCCTCGAAACAAGCTTGAACCCCCTAAGAAACTTAATTCTTTCCTTTTCTGATTCGTTCCGCTTGTTTTTCATCTACAAACAATTAATTTATTACGCAAATCAATAAACAATAACTAATCGTCACGACAAAAAAATGAATGTGATGACAATCGTCATATCCCACCAAGATAAGTCAGCCTAAAACTCAACCATTATAATAAAATGCAGAAATTTCAGAATCAATTGTAAATACCCCAAAAATCTGGTTGTCACGTATACAAACCTCTAAAGTATTATAATTGATTCAAAAGAAACTCTAGTCTCAAATGAACTTGTTCTTAGAATAGAACAAGGTAATGGCTAAGGAGAAAGAAAGTTCGCTAAGACGTCAAATAGCCACCTCACAAATCTCCAAGAAGCCTCAGAGAAGGAGAAGAGAAATATCACAAAGTCCGTGCTAGAAACCTACAAAAAATTTGTAGTAGCAACGGGTGAGTACCAACCACACAGTACCCAACAAGTAAACTTATAAACACAATCTAAGGGGATAAAATACGAGTACTCCTTACATACAAACCAAACCTCCACAACTACAACCTGCATAAAAATCAGCCCAACCTAGAGTTCACAATTTTCATAGCACCTAGCTCATCAAAATCATTTTAACAAATTACACATCCTCAACTACAAACTCAATATTCAACAATCACAACTTTCACAAAAAAGGGACTCACAATATAAGCAACACATAAGATCAAGTTCTTAAATTAGAGGTAATCAAATATCAAGTATTTCCCAACCACCAACAAAACACATAGTCATCACGAATAAAAAATATCATGTGATGCAATGCAATATGACACCATGATGTGATATGCCTCAGAATACCAATTTCACTCTCCACCGTATATATGGTACTCCTCGGAAATACATCGAGAGTTCATGACCCATGAGAGACTCGCGAGGTCTATATACCGACATGGATGATCTCCACTAGTCTCTGTGGATGATCTTAACGCACTATCATAAATCAAACAAATTTTGCACGAATGATCTCCACGTGCCCAAATCATACTCATAATTTTTCTATCACACGGACGATCTCCACATGTCTAAATAATCATAACTCTATCTTAACAAGGACGATCTCTACGTGTTAGACCTTTACTCATACCCAATCTCATGTCAATGCTATGTGCACGATATGATATCAAATAAAGGAGATAATGCGACATCTCAATAAAACAAATGTCGCTATGACATATAATCACCTCAATTATCACAACTATGCGGTTCAGTAAAGAACACAATCGCACATAATAAATCAAATCAATAATATATTAGTTAATGGTCGTATGTTTTGGCATTCTCGGATTACAATTCACATTTTATTGTAATAAACCTTCCCATTATAACACCGGTACTCGTACCATTCTCAACACATCACATAAAAACAAACAATCACATCGTCTTTTATTACCCTTTTTATCATTAAAATTAATCAAGGTGGACAAGTCAACCCGTCCAAATCCCATTAATTTCAAACACATACCACAAGGAAATACAGGCATTCCATACACTTAACAAGAGTTTAGAAATCCACTTGCCTCAAAAGTCTAACAATGCTTTCGAGACTTGAATCTTCCCTTTTTGTTGTATTTACAACCCAAGCAATCTATTTATATTAATAATCACAATTAGATTTCGAAACTAGTAACACTCATATGTTTATATGTCTAACCTAGACACATAAAAATTTACCCAAATTTATAACAAACTTCCTAAATCATGAGGTCGACTGACAATTAACATGTCAACCCTTTAAATTTTCTACCAATTTCAAGTCTAGGATTAAGTTTCAGTTTCTCTAAATATCATAAATCTAATGATATTCATACAATACGATTTAACTAGATATTTAATTAGATATATGAATACAACAAATCATAATTAATTCTATCCTAGCGATAAAGAAGATCCAACAATTTTTAAACCACGAAAAATAATATTAAAACCATTAAAATTTGGATAATATCACATAAAACATAGTTGAAGTTGTCCCTCCCAGTGATTGTTTAATCACTGCCAATCATTCGCTATTATTAGCATATTATTTTTCATGCATAAGTTAGATTCTCTTAGGTTTTATTTAATTTTATTATTTTTATTAGTATTTTTCACCTCAACCTAAAATTGTCGTACACATATTAACCGCATAACTCAATCGACTAACAATGGCGTTACTACATATCTCATTCGTAATTCCTAATTATTAATACTTAAAAGGTCAATCATTGCTCAATCATCATGCCATTAATAGCCATTCATGATTTTCAACCAAAATTTTTTTTAGCATAGGTTATTCAAATCCAAATTCTTTTCTTTTTCTTTCAAATCCAACTTTATTATTACAATAATAATACTACACTAATATTCATTCATATACACAATACAAGATTATGTTTGGATTACATGGGAATTTGGCCGGTAAGTTTAGAATTTGTCGGAGTGATTGTCGCTTCTTTTGTTTTCCCAAGTTTTGTTTTCTTCTCCTATTGTTTAGTCTAAAATTATTAAGTCCTACTAACTTAATTCTAAAACATGGGCCAAATAGCTAAATATTAAATAAATTATTAAAATTTTATTCGCTAATTAAATACCAATAGTTAAACAAGTAATTCTAAATTCCCATTAAAATTTTACGGAAAGGGACATTTATTAAAGAGACTTAACTAGTTTTCAGAATGGCCTAGCACGTCATTATATCATCCACCACTAAAAAGCATGTTCATTTTCGAACATAAAGAAGAAGAACAAAGAATAATTGATACTACCAAACACCTGAGGTATAATTTTCAGAGTCAATGTTTATCGCTCAAAGTGAGCTCCTCCGTAAGACCATTTCATCAAGATCAATTACTGAAAACATAAATTTCGAATAAAAATTTGAAATATCTACAAATCAAGAGTGATTATTAAGTCACATGTTAATCCCGAGCTACACCCAAGACACGGACACAAAACCTAAGACCATAAGTGATCCCAAGCTAACCCTGCTGGCATGATAATGAGCATACTAATAAAATAAATGATGCGAAAACTAAGTCATAATTAATACTGAAAATATGGGGAATACCCATATACTATAACTGAGATAAATGAAACACTGATGAGTTTAATACAAAGAAGTTATTAACGCAATACTACGCTAAACTAACTATGTCTGAGGTAAGCCTCTAAATGACTAGAAATACTTGGACAAGCCCAAGCTAAGTCTAGCAAAAACTTAAAAAAAAATCTGAAAGAATGAAATGAACTCGTCACTATTATCCTCGGAGAATGACAACTCATCACTGAATCTGCTGAACTGGAGATCATAAGATGTTGAGAACCTGAACCTACATCAGGAGAAGATGTAGTGCATATATGCATCAGTACTTGAACGTACTGGGCATGGATGATAGAGTAAAGCTGAAGTAAAACATCACTTAACAAGCACAAAAGAAAGTATAATAATCTGAAAATGATATACTAAATTTCTGAGCTAACTGAATGCAATGACCAATTTATGGCATGCGGAAACTGAATATTGAGTATACTGATAAATGGTCAATGCAAGAGAGTCTGACTGAACTATGGAAGCTACTAATAAATGATAATAAAATCACATGAGCTAACTGTGGAGTCTGATATACACACCCCATCGAGAAGACCCAATATACCTTGCCAGAAGTATAGATGCATGGTGGCGTGATCACTAAACTGATTGCCCACAGGGGGGGACTTACAACCTACTTGGCTAGTAGTTTTGGGACTAATTTGGGTACGTTTAATGCTAGTCCAACTCCAGATTATGCTACTCCCATGAATTATGTAACTAACTAATTATGACTGAATCTGTAAATACTGGAACATGCAAACTGAGAATGCCATAATTAATCTGGTAATTATATATTTATCACTGCAGCATCTATATCTGAAGTAACTGAAATATCTAGCCTAGCATGTTTAATTCATGAACTAAAGAAATACATAGCTAGGGTTCTGAAATTCATGCAATAATCTAGGTAATAACATAGGAATAAGATTTGGAACATTTAACTAATTAATTCATGAAGTTCTAGAAACCCTGGGTCTAATCATGATATGGGAATCAAGAATCTGACAAAAAATGAGGACCTAATGGGTGAAAAAAACCCACTAGTGAAATCCCACATACCTGGTGATGAAATTCATGAAGAAATATTCATATTCGGTGCTAGAACTGTTGGAACCTTGCTGCGTTCTTGAACTAGGGTTCTGGACTTTTTTCTTCTTTCTTGCTTATAATTTTCTATGTTTTTGGTTAATGATTTTACTTAGATAAGTTTTAGTTATGTTTCTAGGCTTAAATTGACTAAAATATGATGATTTAGGGTCAAAACGACGTATCTTAGGGTTTAAACAAAGTGTGAAAATATCAAAATACCCCTGAGTTATTTTTAGTTTGACCAATCAATGACATGGACTGACGCTCTGTTGCTCAATCGACGGTCCATCGTTTGGGTCGTTAAGTTGGGTCTGTTCGATAGGCATTTACTAAAACAGGCATAACATTTTACTCGGAGGTCTGATTTTAGCAAGGTTTAGGCTTATGGAAAGCTAATTCAATTATCCATCTGTGGGTTCATTATGGGACACCTAATTCATTTTGTGATAACACTTATGATCAATTGAAGTTGACCCAACTATATTTTCCCACTAACTGTCTGTTAATTTTCATCTACATTTAGACCTTTCTACCGCAGATTGAACTATGGTTCGTGCAAGTGAATCATGGTTCATATCAGAGAGTGGGTGAATGAGGTGTTGATAAAAGGACACAGACTATGAACCGTAGTCTGACCTGCATATCGTAGGTCCGTCCATCGTTCGAATCTGAGTTAAATTTTTGTTGGCTGAGTTTTTTGGGGTTTCTAACTAACCCAACGGATGAGCAAAATGGGCCGTGGCTAAGGATACGGTCCATCGATGTAAACCATCGACTGCACCTACAGATTTTCTGAAAAGCTAATTTTTGGGTCTATTTTGGATATGGGGTGTTACATTATCTCCCCCTTGGGAATATTCGTTCTCGAATGAAGACTAAACTAGTTGAAATTGAGAGAGAGAGAGAGAGAGAGAGAGATGCAATCTACTTTTAAATAGTGAGAACCGAGTTTCTGACTGAATTGAGTTCCGAGAACATACAATTACGCTGAAAATACAAGTACAAACTGAGGAAACATGAATTCAAGACAGAATCAAGCAAGAATTACTGAAACACTGATGAGAAAATATTACCTCAAGAAGGAGTTGAATTTGAAGGAAAAAGGTGAGGATACTTGCTTTCATGGCTGCTTCTGCTTCCTAAGTATCTCCCTCTACGGAAAGACTCTTCTTCAAAACATTGAATGAAGCAACTTTTTCATTTGTCAACCTTTTAACCTGACGGTCAAGGATCTCAATTGGTACATCCTTATAAGAAAGACTATCTTTCACTGCCACAATATCTAATGGAGATACAGATGATGGATCACCCACACACTTCTTCAAGAAAGAGATGTGAAAGACCGGATGTACTGCTACTAATTCTGCTGGAAACTCTAGATCACATGCCACCTTGCCGACCCTTTTCAAGATCTCGTAAGGGCCTACATATCTAGGAATAATTTTCACTTTCTTTTCAAATCTCATCACTACTTATATAGGTTACACTTTCAGGAAAACCCAATCATCAACTTGGAACTCTAGTTCCCTTATCCTTACATCATAGGACTCTTAAACCTAGTGCCTTATACGAAGTTTTTTCATGCCCCGAGCTACCCCCGAGTCGCGGACAAAGAACCTATGACCACAAGTGATCCCAAGCTAACCCTTCTAGCATGATAATGAGCATACTAAAGAAATAACTGATGCGGAAACTAAATCATAATTTATACTAAAAGATAGGGAATACCCATATACTATATGCTAGACAAATGAAATATTGTTGAGTTTAATACAAAGAAGTTATTAACGCAATACTATGCAAAACAAACTATGTTTAAAGTAAGGGCAAAAATTACTATAAATACTCGGACAAGACCCAACTATGTAATGAAAAATTTGAAAATAATTGACAGAAAAACTAAAATGAACTCATGACTATTGTCCTCAGAGAATGAGCACTCACCACTGAATCTGCTGAACTGGAGATCCGAAGTCGATCTAAGCATTATCTGGATGATGACAACCTTAACCTACATCATGAGAAGATGTAGCGCACGTATGCGTCAGTATTGAAGGTACTGAGCATGTAGTATAGAGTAAAGCTTAAATAAAACATAACTGAACAAGAAAAAAAACAATTACAATAATCTGAACAAGATATACTAAATTTCTGAGCTAACTGAATGCAATGACCAATTTATAACATGCTAAAACTGAATGATGAGTATATTGATAAATGATCAATACAAGAGAGTCTAACTGAACAATGGGAGCTACTAATAACTGATGATAAAACCACATGAGCTAAACGTGGAGTCCGATGTATATGCCCCATCGAGAAGACCCAATATACCCTGCCAAAGGTATAGGGGCATGCTGGCGTGATCACTAAACTGATTGCCATCAGAGTAAACATACAACCTACTTAACTAGTAGTTCTGGGACTAATTTGGGTACGGTGAACCCTAGTCCTCCTCGGGATTATACTACTCCCATTAATTATGTAACTTACTGATTATGACTGAGTTTCTATAAAACTGGATAGCTCAAAACTGAACATTGTTAACTCAGAATGCATTAATAAATCTGGTAGTTATGTATTTATAACTGAGGCATGTATATCTTAAGTAACTGAAATATCTAACCTAGCATGCGTAATCCAAAAACTAAAGAAATGTATAACTAGGGTTCAGAAATTCATGCAATAATCTAAGATATAACATAGTAATTTGATTTGCAACATATAACGAATTATTTCATGAAATTCTGTTGAGGTTCTAGAAACCTAGGTCTAATCATGATATGTGAATAAAGAATCTAAATGAAAACTAGGGACCTAATTGGTAAAAGGAAACCACTAGTTAAATCTTATGTACCTGGTGATGAAATTCACGAAGAATTATTTTGATTTTGGGGCTGGAACTACTGGAACCTTGCGGCGTTCTTGAACTAGGGTTCTTGACCTTTTTCTCCTTTCTTGCTTCTAATTTTCTAAGTTTTTTATTAATGATTTGACATAGATAAGTTTTAGTTATGTTTCTAGGCTTAAAATGACTAAAATATAATGATTTAGGGTCAAATTGACGTACCTTAGGGTTTAACCAAAGAGAGAAAAGACCTAAAGACCCCTGAGTTGATTTCTATCAGACCAAATAACGACAAGAACTCACGGTCCGTCGTTTGGGTCTGTTCGACAGAACTTTACAAAACTGGGCATAATTTTTTACTCAGAGGTTTGATTTTAGCAAGGTTGGTTGCTATAGAAAGCTAATTCAATTATCTATGTGTGGGTTTGTCATGAGACTCCTAATTCATTTTGTTCTATGAGTTATGATTAATTGATGTAGACCTAACTAAATTTTTCTTCATAAGTATCTGTTAATTTCAACCTACGGTCAGACCTATGGACCGTGGATTGAATGACTGTTCGTGCTGGTCAATTGTGGTTCATATCAGAGAGTGGGTGAATGAAGTGTTGATTGACAGACACAGACTACGGACCGTAGTCTGAACTACAGACCGTAGGCCCGTCCGTCGCTCGACACATCATTTTCTAGGCTTAGTTTTTGGGGTGTTTCTTAATCAATTGACGGTTGTTCTGTACGGGCCGTGGGTCAGGCTACGGTCTGTCGATGGAAATTGTCGAATGCACCTGCAGATTTTTTGAAATGCTGATTAGGTCTGTTTTTTATAAAAGGGTGTTATAATACCCATATTAATGTTTTATTCATCATAATTTTCAAATCAAAACCCATTCCATAGATATGTAACCATTATATTGCATTTTACGAATCGAAAAATGGATTTTGAGAGTTAAAATTATACCATTAGCATCAAGAGTGATGAAAAACCATCAATAAATTCATGGCTTTGTTTCTTCTCTCAATTTTACAAATTACAGAATAAAATGCTTTTGGGATTTACAACTTTAAGTCGTCTCTGCCTTGCCATGAAGACACCCACTCTGCTATAGCTGCCACTCCTTAGCGGCTGAAATCTAGCCTCAGTTGCTTGCACAAAAATAGTGAGCAAAATTAATAATTCCAACACCTCATTGACAACATACCTTCAACCAACGACACTAACAAACTAACTGTTCATGGTAAGATCAATTCTTAAGGTTCTAATCGCACGAATTCAATTCTGCAAAGTCATATGGGTTCCTTAACATCTTAAATGTCTATTGATATGATTAAATTCGAATAGGTTCACCCAATTATCATCATATTTTCCAACACTTTAATGACTCTAATTTCGTCTAAATCTGGACTAGGTTGACAAATTTAAACTTGGTACAACTTAGGTCCGTTTGTCCGCGATATGAAATCATAATTCGAAAGTATTAAATGACTTTGAAGTTTGTTCGAACATTTTATGTTGTTTGTTTTTTTATCATAAAATCGTATGAGTGGTAAAATTATTAAAATTTTCTCACTTCTTCATATAATCTCAACAAATTACCAAAATTTTATGACCGAGAAGATGAATGAACATTGTTACTTTGAGTCATTTGTTGGTCAATTTGGTTTGTAAATAAATTTTATAAAAAATAATGAAATTGGTTAATATAAATGGTAGAGTAGGAAAATATATGGATTATCTATTTTATATACATATGAAATAAATGGTTAGTAGATATAAATGTGGGTTGTATTTAGAAAATTTAAAATTCTGATAAATTATGAATTTTAAAGTCTCTAAATCATGATTTATGGAGAATTTGAGATTTTATCTCATTATATGAAATCAGTGTACAATCCCATGTCCAAACGTTTATTTAATCTCATGATTTCAAATAGAGATATGAAATTGCATGTCAAAAATTTTACTTCTTAGAATAAATAATCCCCTATTTCAAGTCATATATATTCTAATTGAGTATATAAAATAGAGATGAAATTATATTTCTCGTACAACTTTTTTTATTAAAGCTTGTATTTGGATATACTCTATGATAATCTTGATTTCAAATTAATCATTGGACATGCAATTTGAGATTAACTTCTCCATAAAAGTATGATTTTGAATTTCAAACCCTAATTATATTTTTTTAAAGCAACATGGACTTATAAGTTTATATTCATAAACTGTCATTTTGAATTTTGTAACAAGGAACTCATGCTCGACTTGAAGAAATTATTCTACTATGCCAAAGTATTGAACTTAAGAATAAGTAAATACTAATACTAATAATTACCATGTGAATCATTACAAAATTATGTATATCTAAAAGTTTGTAATAACAAAAACTTTACTTATAAAAAAGTAGAGGGAAAATGCACAAGTACCCACTTAACCTATATCCGAAATCCCACAGACACACTTATACTATAATAATGTCCTATTACCCCCATGAACATACTTTATAAGTAATTTTCTAACCCTTTTCGACCTATGTGACACTATCTTGAAAGAAAAAGTCAACCATCATTGGGCCCACAAGTGTCACGACCCAAAACAAGCCGCGAGTGGCACCCACATTTATCCTCCTATGTGAGCGAACCAACCAATCTAAACCCCAATCATTTACCAATATTCTAACCATAACGAACAAAATATAATGCGGAAGACTTAAAACTCATTAATATAACCAATAAATAACTTCTAAAATTTAATACTCATTATTCCCAAAAACTGAAAGTTATCACCACAAGAACATCTATCCTCAAATTACTAAATCTAAGAGTATTAAGGAAACTAAATCAAGTAAAAGGAATGTTCCATGTCCGAACTTCAAGACATCAAGACGTGAAGGAGAGAATCAAGTCTGAGCCAGGAACAATAGCTCACCCTGAAATCTGATATGCTGAAGGCTGGCTAGAGTTTCGGACGAGCCGAGGTTGACGGCACTTTTGCTGCATTCCATAAATAACAAAGAAAAAGAATACAAGTAGGGGTTAGTACAAGGAACACATACTGAGTAGGTATCATCGGCCAACTCAAAATAGAAAGCAATATATATCAAATAATAACATAAAATCAACTACATACTCAACAGGTGACAACAACAAGTACCATAATCATTGGCCACAACACCCAGCACATCTATGAGGACTCAAGCCTCCACACCATACTCATTTGGGAAATGGTTCTTTAAATTTGAGTATATTAACATAATTCAAGATTCATTCTCTTTATCCTCCTGGTGTCCGAACGTGACACTCCGATCCCCTACTACTGCGTGTCGGAACGTGACACTCCGATCCCCTTTATACTCCTGGTGTCGGAACGTGACACTCCGATTCCTACTACTACGTGTCGGAACGTGACACTTCGATCCCCTTTATTCTCCTGGTGTCGGAACATGACACTCCGATCCCCTACTACTACGTGTCGGTTCGTGACACCCGATCCCCTAATTTTACGTGTCGGTTCGTGACACCCGATCCCCTAGTTCTACTTGTCGGTTCGTGACACCCGATCCCCTAATTCTACGTGTCAGTTCGTGACACCCGATCCCCTAATCTCATTACTTTAGTTCATCAAGCCTTCCTTTATGTCAAGGCATCATCATTAATAGAGAGATTTTAAGGTTTAAGGTTTCCACCGTATCATCATCATTATAATCCATCACCATTTACATAATCACAACATGCCACAACACAATTAAGCATATAGAAGACTTTACAATACCACCCAATACATATCAATCGCTATTTAGAGTTTACTACGAATAGCATAAACCATAACCTACCTCCACCGAAGAATCGTGATCAAGTAAGCTACTTCTCAATGCCTTTGCTTTCCTCTTCGCTTCTCCCTCTCTCGCTCGTTTGTTCCCCTCTCTCTGTTCTTTCTATTTTTTCCTTATTCAAACTCTTCTTCTTTTACCCTAATTATCATATAATTAAGTATAAAAGATGATAAAAGTAACCCACTATTTATTTCAAGGTTATCTCCTTTAACCCCCAAGTAATTAAATTATTAACATTAACCCACTAACTTTATAATTATAATCATGAATAGTCCAAAACGCCCCTTAAAAACTTTTAGTAGAAATCCGACCCAGTTAGGGTTACGCCACTCATGACGGCCCGTCGTGCCTGCGACGGTCCGTCCTGCAGGGTCATCACAGAGTTCAGAGAGTTAATTTTTGTAGAGAGTCGATCTCAGTACCCAGATTTTCAGAATTGAAGTGTTTTGGAACGAGACCCTCGACGGTCCGTCGTGCCCATGACGGTCCGTCGCGGGGTCCGTCGACCCAATCAGTTTTTATCAAAAATAATTCTGCTGCTCGAAACGACTTAACAGGTCGTTACAATAGATACCAATTTACCCATCGTTCGTCCTCGAACGATCACAGGAAGAAAAAGAAGGGCGGGAAAGAGTACCTGAGTCTGTAAAGAGATGTGGATATTTTTCTTGCATATCAGCCTCCTTCTCCCAAGTGGACTCTTCAACTGACCAATTCTTCCATTGAACCTTGATGGATGCAATCTCCCTTGATCTCAACTTGCGGATTTCTCTATCTAGAATAGCAACCGACTCTTCCTCATAAGAAAATTCTCATCAAGAAGGACTGAATCCCAACGAATAATGTAGTTTCCATCTCTATGATATCTTTTCAGCATAGACACATGAAATACCGGGTGCACTCCTGAGAGTCCTTGAGGTAATGCCAATTCATAAGCTACCTCCCCCACGCGCTTCAGCACTTAAAATGGACCAATATACCTCGGACTAAGCTTACCTCGCTTACCAAACCGCATCACCCCTTTCATGGGTGAAACCTTCAGCAAGACTTGTTCACCCTCCATGAAATCCAAGTCTCTAACCTTTCGATCTGCATATTCCTTCTGCCTACTATGCGCCGCTAAAATCTTTTCTTGAATGAATTTCACTTTCTCTAACGATTCCCTCAGAAGATCAGTACCCGAGGGCCTCACCTCAAATACATCAAACCAACCAATCGGAGACCTACATCTCCTCCCATATAGCGCCTCAAATGGGGCCATATCAATACTTGAGTGATAGCTATTATTGTAAGAAAACTCTGCTAAGGGTAGGAAGTTATCCCAATGACCACCAAATTCTATCACATATGCACGAAGCATATCCTCCAACACCTGAATCGTTCGCTCATACTGTCCATGTGTCTGAGGGTGGAATGCAGTACTAAGATCCAACCTAGTACCTAATTCAGCATGCAATTTTCTCCAAAACTTAGAAGTAAAATACGTACCTCTATCTGATATGATGGAAAGTGCAACACCATGCAATCGAACGATTTCTCAGATATAGAGTTTGGCTAACTTTTCTGCATTGTAAGTCACCTTGACCGGAATAAAGTGAGAAGACTTAGTTAATCTGTCCACAATTACTCAAATAGAATCAAATTTACCCAATGTCTTTGGAAGACCAACCACGAAATCCATTGCGATTCTTTCCCACATCCATTCAGGAATGGGCATTCTCTGAATTGTTCCTCCGGGCCTCTGGTGTTCATACTTTACTTGTTGACAATTCGGGCATTGGGAAACAAAATCAGCAATGTCACGCTTCATCCTACTCCACCAGAAATGTTGCCTTAGGTCACGATACATCTTGGTTGCACCAGGATGTATAGAATATCCTGAACTATGAGCCTCTGTAAGAATAGTGTGGATCAAATCATCACGGGGCACACATACCCTTCCATTAATTCTCAAAATGCCCTCCTCATCCATTATTGCCTTTTTAGCCTCTCCTCGCAACACCATATCCCGAATTCGGTTCAGCTTCTCATCATCAAACGGTTTTCTCTTAATCTTGTCAAGAAAAGAAGATCTTGCCTCCACACAGGCCAAAAATCCTCCTTTCTCTAATATTTCCAGCCTCATAAAGTCATTAGCTAGAGTCTGAACCTCTCTAGCCAATGGGCATCTAGAAATTTGTAAGTGGGCTACACTACCCATAATCCTTGTTTTTCTACTTAAAGCATCTGCCACCACATTAGCTTTTCCTGGGTGATACAATATAGTAACATCATAGTCCTTCAGTAGTTCCATCCATCTCCTCTGTCTCAAATTCAAATCCTTCTGAGTAAAGACATACTGTAAACTACGATGATCTGTATAGACTTCACACTTAACCCCATATAGATAATGTCTCCATTGCTTTAATGCAAACACCACTGCAGCCAACTCCAAATCATTGGTCGGATAGTTACGTTCATGCACTTTTAATTTCCTCGAAGCATAAGCAATTACATTCTTTTCCTGCATTAGCACTGCACCCAAACTAGAATAAGATGCATCATAATAAACAATGAAATTCTTGCCTTCCACTAACAAGGTAAGAATTGGTGCAGTAGTCAACAAGGTCTTGAGTTTTTCGAAGCTCTCTTCACATTCGTCCGACCATACAAATGGAACATTCTGCTTAGTCAAATTTGTCAGTTGGGAGGCAACAGAAGAAAATCCCTTGACAAATCGACGGTAGTAGCTAGCTAAACCAACAAAGCTCCTTACCTCTGTAACATTGGTAGGTCTTACCCAACTCTTCACCGCTTCAATCTTAGAAGGATCCCCCATCACCCCATCCTTAGAAACCACGTGCTCTAAAAAGGACACTAAATCTAGCCAAAATTCACACTTGGAAAATTTGGCATAAAGCCTTTTCTCCCTCAACAATTCCAATACAATTCTCAAATGCTCCTCATGTTCTTTCCTGCTCTTTGAGTATTTTAGTATATAATTGATGTATACAATGACAAAGAGATCCAGATATGGCTTAAAAATCTCGTTCATCAGGCTCATGAACGCAGCAGCGGCATTCGTTAGTCCAAAAGACATTACTAAGAATTCATAATGCCCATACCTGGTCCGAAAAGCAGTCTTTGGCACATCTACTGCCCGTATTTTCAATTGATGATAACCAGACCTCGAATTGATTTTTGAGAAAGTACAAGCACCTTGTAACTGATCGAACAAATCATCAATGCGAGGAAGAGGATACTTGTTCTTAACAGTTACCTTATTTAGTTGCCTATAGTCTATGCACATCCGAAAACTTCCATCCTTCTTCTTCAGAAATAAAACAGGAGCACCCCAAGTGGATGCACTTGGTCTAATAAAGCCTTTACCTAACAACTCCTGAAGTTGAGACTTTAACTCCCTTAACTCTGCTGGAGCCATTCTATAAGGAGGTATGGAAATGGGGCGAGTACCCGGCTCCAGATCAATACAAAAATCAATATCCCTATCCGGTGGCATACCAGGAAGGTCTGCAAGAAACACATCCAGAAACTCACGGACTATCGAAACAGACTCAATTGAAGGTACTTGGGAAGTATCATCCCTGAGATGTACCAAGAAAGCTAAACAACCCTTACTAACCATTTTCTTAGCACGAAGAAAGGAGATGATACGAACTGGGGTGGAAGTATAGTTACCCCCCAACACTAGCGGATCTGTCTTAGGCTTGGCCAATGTCACAGTTTTAGCATTACAATCTGAGATTGCAAAATTTGGAGAAAGCCAAGTCATACCCAGAATTACATCGAAATCAACCATCTCTAGAATAATCAGGTCCACATGAGTATTGTTCCCCACAAAAGTCACAAGACAAGACCTATACACCTTCTCAACTATCACAGACTCACCCACATGAGTAGAGACCCGAATGGGCATGTCAAGCAATTCAGAATGCAAATCAAGACCAATAGCAAATGAGGAAGATACATATGAAAATGTGGATCCAGTATCAAATAATATAGAAGCCATGCAATCACAAACCAAAAGATTACCTGTGATAACAGCATCAGATGTATCCGCTTCAGTCCTCCCAGGGAAAGCATAACAATGGGCCCTATCACCCGTCTGCCCGTTGCCCCTACCATGTTGCGCTGCAGTAGATCCAATTTGCCCGCCACCCCGGTTGATTTGGTGACCTCCATTACCTTGGCCACCACGTCCTCCAGAATAGCGGCCTCTTCCATGACCACCTCTACCTCTGACTATTGGGGGTCTGTAACTCTGTTTTGGACAATATCTCCTAATATGTCCAATCTCCCCACATCCATAACACTCTCTGGGTTTAAGCATAGGTCTCTGTGAGAACGACGAAGTCTGGGGATAACCTCCAAACTCAGAGGAATGTTGACTGGTCTGTGATGGACCCCCAGCTACAGCCTGCAGTGAAGACTGAATGGGCCTGGCTGTGTAACCTCCCGAACTCTGCCCCTTGGAGTAAGAACCACTAAACTCACCTCCCTTACGAAACTTCTTAGATGTCGAGGCCATGGTGAAATCGTCTGGCTTCACCCCCTCCACCTCTATCACAAAATCAACCACTTCTTGAAAGGATTTTGCTGCAGCAGCTACCTGTAAGGCTGAAATCTGCAAGTCTGACCTCAATCCCTTCACAAAACAGCGAATCCGTTCTTGTGGACTGAAGCAAAGTTGGGTGGCATACCTGGATAGTGCACAAAACTTAGCCTCATAAGCAGTAACCGACATCCTGCCTTGCTCTAGGATCAGGAACTCATCTCTCTCCTATCCCTCAAAGTCCGGGGTATATACTTCTCCATAAATAAACTAGAGAATGATGCCCAAGTCGTAGGTGGTGCCTGTGCTGGTTGACACTCAACATACGACCGCCACCACATTTTGGCATTTCCTTGAAACTGATAGGTCACAAACTCAACGCCAAATCGTTCTACTATGCCCATCTTATGTAGCAACTCATGACAATCAACCAGAAAATCATAGGCATCCTCAGATTCAGCACCCTTGAATACTGGAGGTTTCAACTTCAAGAATTTAGTGAAAAGTTCATGTTGATCACTAGTCATTATAGGCCCTGTAGTCAATCGAGGAAATGTGCCTATTTCCAATGAGGCATCCATGCGGGGAGCCACAACAACTGCATGTTGAACTCCCGGAATGTGTGGTGCTCGTGCAGAAAACACTGGAGGTGTCTGGCCCTGATCAGATAACCCGCTAAGATAAGTAAGAACCTGGTTAATCATCTCTGGGGTAGGTTGGGGTGGTAATTCCTCATCTTGTACTTCTCATTTTCCCTTTCCTCACCCTCTCTTACTGCCTCATCAGTCGGTGGAGGAGTCACTGCCCTAGTACTAGTTGGACGAGGTGTTTGTCCTCTACCTCTAGAGGACGTCCTCCCGCGACCTCTACCATGGCCTCTTGCCACTGCTCCTCTTCGAGCTACAGCCCCAGTGGCTGGCTCAGACGCATCCTGTCTTGCCGGTGTTGGTGTTGGCACAGTTGTTGCTCTAGTTCTAACCATCTGCGAAATAGAGTGAGGTACCAATTTGTATCACCTAGATACCAATTGGATCCAAGTAATAGCACGAAAGAAAGAAAGAATGGAATTTTCCTAAAGTCCTATAGCCTCTCAAAGAAAAGTAAAGGCGTCCCCCTACCGTTCCTTAAGACTCTACTAGACTCGTTCTTGTGTGATGAGACCAATGAACCTAATGCTCTGATACCAAGTTTGTCACGACCCAAAACAAGCCGCGATTGGCACCCACATTTATCCTCCTATGTGAGCGAACCAACCAATCTAAACCCCAATAATTTACCAATATTCTAACCATAACGAACAAAATATAATGCGGAAGACTTAAAACTCATTAATATAACCAATAAATAACTTCTAAAATTTAGTACTCATTATTCCCAAAATCTGGAAGTCATCACCACAAGAACATCGATCCTCAAATTACTAAATCTAAGACTATTTAAGAAACTAAATAAAGTAAAAGGAATGGTCCATGTCCGAACTTTAAGACATCAAGACGTGAAGGAGAGAATCCAGTCTGAGCCAGGAACAATAGCTCACCCTGAAATCTGATATGCTGAAGACTGGCTAGAGTTGCCGGACGAGCCGAGGTTGACGGCACGTTTGCTTTATTCCATAAATAACAATGAAAAAGAATACAAGTAGGGGTCAGTACAAGGAACACGTACTGAGTAGGTATCATCGGCAAACTCAAAATAGAAAGAAATATATATAAAATAATAATATAAAATCAACTACATACTCAACAGGTGACAACAACAAGTACCATAACCATTGGCCACAACACCCAGCACATCTATGAGGACTCAAGCCTCCACACCATACTCATTTGGGAAATGGTTCTTTAAATTGAGTATATTAACATAATTCAAGATTCATTCTCTTTATCCTCCTGGTGTCCGAACGTGACACTCCGATCCCCTACTACTACGTGTCGAAATGTGACACTCCGATCCCCTTTATTCTCCTGGTGTCGGAACGTGACATTCCGATCCCCTACTACTACGTGTCGGAACGTGACACTCTAATCCCCTTTATTCTCCTGGTGTTAGAACGTGACACTCCGATCCCCTACTACTACGTGTCGGTTTGTGACACCTGATCCCCAAATGCTACATGTCGGTTCGTGACACCCGATCCCCTAGTTCTACGTGTCGGTTTGTGACACCCGATCCCCTAATTCTATGTGTCGGTTCGTGACACCCGATCCCCTAATCTCATTACTTTAGTTCATCAAGCCTTCCTTTATGTCAAGGGATCATCATTAATAGAGAGATTTTAAGGTTTAAGGTTTCCACCGTATCATCATCATTATAATCCATCACCATTTACATAATCACAACATGCCACAACACAATTAAGCATATAGAAGACTTTAAAATACCACCCAATACATATCAATCGCTATTTAGAGTTTACTACGAATAGCATAAACCATAACCTACCTCCACTGAAGAATCGTGATCAAGTAAGCTACTTCTCAATGCCTTTGCTTTCCTCTTCACTTCTCCCTCTCTCACTCGTTCGTTCCCCTCTCTCTGTTTTTTCAATTTTTTCCTTATTCAAACTCTTCTTCTTTTACCCTAATTATCATATAATTAAGTATAAAAGATGATAAAAGTAACCCACTATTTATTTCAAGGTTATCTCCTTTAACCCCCAAGTAATTAAATTATTAACATTAACCCACTAACTTTATAATTATAATCATGAATAGTCCAAAACGCCCCTTAAAAACTTTTAGCAGAAATCCAACCCAGTCAGGGTTACGCCACTCGTGACGGCCCGTCGTGCCTGCGACGGTCCGTCCTGCAGGGTCGTCACAGAGTTCAGAGAGTTAATTTCTGTAGAGGGGTTTGTGACGGTCCGTCGTGTCAACGACGGTCCGTCCTGAAATTCCGTCGTGAAGTTCAGAGAGTCGATCTCAGTACCCAGATTTTCAGAATTGAAGTGTTTTGGAACGAGACCCTCGACGGTCCGTCGTGCCCATGACGGTCCGTCGCGGGGTCTGTCGACCCAGTCAGTTTTTATCAAAAATAATTCTGCTGCTCGAAACGACTAAACAGGTCGTTACAACAAGATAGTGCCGCATAAGCCGAAAAGGGGTAGAAAATTGCTAATAAAATATGTTCAGGAGGGTAATAGGATATTAGTATAATATAAGTGTGTCTCTGAGATTTCGGGCGTAGGTTTAGGGGGTACATGTGAATTATCTCAAAAATATATGGATAAATGTGATTTAACGATGCGACACCTTAGAATATTTTGATAACTAATCATGATTTCACATCTCATGTACAAACACTAAGAAAATGTATAGTTCAACATCGTATTAATACTGATTTTGAATAATTAATTGAAAATTAATAAATTAGAGGTTGAGTCTACACTACTTGATCATGAGTGGTTATTACATTTAGTGATTTGATCCAAATGTATATTGGAACTAAAAACTTTCTTTAAATTTAGACATTTTATGTTTAGTTTTTTTAGATGACTTTTGACTTATTATAATAACATATTGAACTGAGTGAATATCTTATTTAAAAGTTTAAATTATTAAAGAAAGTATTTTTTTTATCAATTTATTTGTACTATTAGGTACTGCTACAAGCAAATCTAATTCTTTAATGAACTACTAAACTAAATTTTAAATTAAAATTGAATTTCTAGATTTCCTTATATAGAACCATTTTAAAAATATATATATTTAGTGGCAATAGATTTTATTTCTTGCGGTAAGACAACCACAAAATATTTAATTGAGTTAGGGTTAAGAAATATTCATATTTATTATTATAGTGAAAATATAATATGATCATAATTATTATCGTTAATTTATTGTCTCACAATTATTTATTTGTTATATCATATGCATGTATATGTGTGTCTATATATATTACTATTATTTTCTAGATATATTACATAGTTTTTATTTTCGTATTTGAATTTCTTTAAATCTTGTGTATTCTTTGAATTAGTGTATTTTGTATCATAAATATCTCATTTATGATATATTGGTTAACGTAAATATATTGTTCTCATGTATGTAATATCTGATTTTATGTTTAAATGTTTGGATAGATCTATCTCTTATAAAAAGTATAATTTGTTTATGCTCAATTGATTCCTAATTCAAATGGTCTACTTACCAACAATTCTACTAACCAACTTTTCAAGCCCATGCTAAATTCTATTCTAAGCTATAATTTTTCTTCAATCTGGTCGTTAAGAACTCTTACTAAAATTAAGTTTTTCCTCCGGCTGCGCTCTCATAATAAACTTCCCACTAAAGCTTATCTTCATGATGCCGACATAGGAATCGACATCCACTATTCTGTTTGTCACCAGGTTGAAGAGTCTTCTACTAATAATTTATTTGACTGTAGAATTGAATTATTTTTGCTAGACTTGGGCTTTAACCTCCATTTTATCAGTAGTCACCATGAACCGTTGCTCCAAATTATCAATAAGCTCCTATCAATCGTATCAACTGGGCAGCGTTTTACCCTTGCGCCCTATGGCATATCTGGATGACGAGGAACCACAACATTTTAAAAACTCCAGTATACCTATCAAAGCTCACATCATTTCTATGAGAGTCAAGAAGTATAAAATTTCTACTTACATTAGTTTGGAAATGACAACTTATAAAGTAATTAATATTAAATGGTATAAATCCCCTGCCAACTACTATAAGCTAAAAATTGAAAGCGCTTTTAAAAATTATTTATGTATAATGACATGTTGTGCATCTATTTATTTGATGTATATATATAAGGTCCTGTCACGATTCAGACCGTTTTGATTGACACCCACACTACAACTCGGTGGGAGAACCATTACTACAAACAAACTAAAGCAATAAACCTAAAACTAAGGCATTTAAGTTACGAAAGCAAGTTAAATAACTAAAGATAAGGTTCCATTACTAAATAAATATCTAACAACTAACTAACAATGTAGAAAATAAGCCTAGAATATGAAAGACAATGTGCAAAAACTAGAAATGATAACCAAGTCTAACAAGAATTCTCTAGTGAACTGTGCATCCAACTAAAACATGGTCTACGTCCGAAAATTGTGGATATGGAATAAAGAGAATCCATGAAAGCTCGAATAATGTGTCTCACCCTTGGACTCGAAGTGATCAGTGTTCTCCTAAGTGAAGTTTGTCAATAGTCGCATGAAAATAACCTATATTCAAAAAAAAATATGAGCAAGTGCTGAATCAGTACACAACAAACGTGTACTGGTAGGATCACATGGCTATACCACTAGTATAGCATAAACCAAAAATTACTGCGTTATAATAAAAGCATAAATATCAAAATATTCAATACTATCATAATAATCAACATCAAAATTCACATACTTCATAAAATAGTTGGTTCTCTGATAGAACCCGAAGTTATATTGTTAGCGTACCGAAACGTGGCAATCTGATTTGAGTTAGAGTGTTAGAACGTGGTAGCCAAACCTAATAAGAAATCAAGATCACATCAAGAGCACAT
This sequence comes from Solanum peruvianum, assembly GCA_027705065.1. Taxonomy (NCBI): domain Eukaryota; kingdom Viridiplantae; phylum Streptophyta; class Magnoliopsida; order Solanales; family Solanaceae; genus Solanum; species Solanum peruvianum. Next base: position 44,141,434 of record JAKWJD010001759.1, on the reverse strand, counting down.
ATTCAAGTATTCAAGTCATTATTTCATGGTATCAGTATTCATATATTCACTTTTAATATCTATGATCAATAGTGCAACATGCATACATATACAAGTATCACAAAAAAGCAAAGCAAGTGTATATCACATAATCAAAAAATCAAAACCATCACCTATTTCGAAAAACAAGTTTGAAACCCTAGACAACTTGTTCCTTCCCTTTCCAGATTCGCTTCGCTTGTTCGTGGTCTACAAACAATAATTTATGTATGGAATCAATAAATAAATAGTAAATTCTCAAAATACTAAAAAATTATGAACCCTAGTTCAAACCCATGACCCCAACTAATCAATTTAGGGCTAATTCGACCATAGGATTCTTCGTGAAATCCTTACGCATTAATATTAACCCATTCTAAAATGTTCTACGGATCGAAAAATGTATTCAGGGAATGAAAAGCTTATCTCTAGCTTCAAGAATGGTGGAAAGCGAGTGGGAATAGCCCACGGGTTGTCTCTTTACTCAAAAAGTTGAAAAATAAAAAATAAGGTCCCCTTAAGGTTTAATTTATGAATTTGAAACTCGTCATCCTGCTACAACGTCACCCATTCCGATGTTGTGGCATTGGTGAGGTGGCACTAATCCCACTGCTGCAGTACAAAACAAACTAGTGAGCTTCCCTCGAGAAAATCCCAAATTCTTTAATTTCATCTCTGTCTCGCCCGCAATAACAATATCCATCCCATTTAGAGGCGTTGCTGGAGCGGCAAGAAGCCTGCTGGAGTGGCACTAATTAAGGCGGTGAGCTCATTCAGGGAATTACACTTCTCCATTTTTATAACATACGCTTATCCCACTACGCTTAGAAAGTGCCATTAATGCCATGATCGATTACCGATGATCTACTTATCCTAATTCTATTACAGAAAGTCATATGGATTCCTTAACGAGTTATCTAAGTGATTATGTAATCAAATCCACATAGACTCCACCCAATTGCTACCATATTTCCTTGCATATTGATGAATCTTACTTCCTCCAAATCTGAAAAAGGTCAGGAAAATCCTAGTACTAAGAAATAATTTTTTCTGGCCCTGATTATTCCCTATTGGCATTCTTATAATGAAGAAACCCGTTCTTTACAACAGATACAAATTTACCCATCACTCATCCTCGAGTGATAAACTACGGAAAGGTTGTCTATAAAAGGAACAACTTAGTACCTGATTCGACGAACAATTGCGAATACTTGGATCGGATATCCTTTTCGGTCTCCCAAGTATCTTCCTTAACCAGATGATGTTCCCATTGAACCTTAACGGAGTTACTATCCTTGGTCCTCTAATTACGAATATCACGATCAGGAATAGCAATCGGTTCCTCCTCATATTGGAGGTCCTTGTCTAGCACTATTGAGACCCATTTAATGATATAGTCACCATCACCATGATATCTTTTCAACGTAGACACATGAAATACGGGATGTACATTTAAAAAAATTAGGGGTTACGCCAATCTTAACGCCACCAGTCCTACACGTTCAAGGATTTAAAAAGGACTAATATACAAAGGACTTAACTTGCCCCTCTTAAAAAAAATCATCACCCCCTTCATGGGTGTTACCTTGAGAAGAACATTCTTGCATGAACTTAGAATCTATGGTCTGAATTTCCTTTGCCAACAATTGCTTGGTCCCACTCAAGTGAGCGAAGGTACCCATAGTTATCGCTTTTTAACTCAAAGCATTTTCCACAACATTTGACTTAACTGGATGGTATTGAATAACCATATCATATTACTTGAGTAATTCCATCCATCTTCGCTCTCAAAAATTCAAAAACTTTTTGGTGGGTTCATGTTGCAATCTATGATGATCAATAAATAGCTCACACTTATATTCGTACATATAATGTCGCCTAATATTCAAAGAAAATACTACAACTGCCAACTCCAAATCATGAGCGGGATAATTCCTCTCGTGCACCTTCAATTGACGCAAGGCATAAGCTATGGAATTCTTATCCTGCATTAACAAAACACCCAATCTAGAATGTGAAGCATCTGAATAAACAATAAAGTCCTTACCCTCAATCAGTAATGCTAGAATGAGTGCGGTGGTCAAAAGAGTCTTAAGCTTTTGGAAATTCTCTTCACATTTTTAGTCCTTTCAAACGATAGCTTCTTTTTGGTCAGATTGGTCAAATGAGTATCAATTGTAGTTCTTAACAAAATGATGATAGTACTAGCAAGTCGCATACAACTCCTAACTTTCGTCACCGAGCAAGGTCGTACCCAATTCTCAACCAATTCAACCTTTTAGAATCTACTCTTACCCCTTCTTTTTACACCATAGGACCAAAAAATGCAACCGACTTCAACCAAAATTCATAATTGTAAATTTTTGCATATAACCTTTACCTTCCAAGGACACACAAAACAGTACGAAAAGGGTTAGCATGCTCTTCTTAACCTTTTGAAAACACCAAAATTTCATAAATGAAGTCTATCACAAAAAGTCAATAATGGTCTTGTCTTCTCCATCCATCAAGCTAATGAAAGCTGCAGGAATATTAGTAAACCCAAACGACATAACAAAAAACTCATAGTGCCTATAACGAGTCCTAAACACTGCTTTGGGTTTATATTCAGGCCTAATCTTCAATTGATGGTACCCAGATCTTAAATCAATCTTAGCGCAGACTGCTGCGCCTTGTAATTAGTCAATAAATCATCTATCCTTGGACAAGGATACCTATTTCTGTAGTGACCTAATTCAATTTCCGATAATCTGTGCACATTCTCATGCTACTATCCTTCTTCTTAACAAATAAACTCAGAGCAGTCCATGGGAAACTACTAGGACGAATAAATCCCTTATCAATAAGCTCTTGGATTTGAGTCATAAGCTATCTCAACTCCTCCAAAGCCATTCTATATGTAGCGATAGAAATGGGGCACGTACCAAGCTCTAAGTCAATAAAAAAATCTATCTCTATCTGAAGGTATGCCGATCTAATCATTTGGAAAAATATCACTTAATTCGGAGACCACTAGATTAACTCAACGGATGGAGCGTCGATAGTAACATTATTAACATGATCCAAATAAGCTAAATTACCTTTCTAGAAAAATTTACTATCCTTGATAGATGATATAATCATAACATGCTTAAGCTTGTACACCCCTTCTCACTCTAATTTTATCCTGTCTAAAATTTCTAGAGTCACACACTTAAATTTACAATTAAGACAAGCATAATAGGGAGACAACCTAGTCATGCGTAATATTATGCCTAAGCCGTCAATATTCAAAATCACCAAATTGGACCAAGTATGAAATACCATTAAAAAATAGGGAAAGCATGATAAACATGGGTGACTATGATTGACTCATTGACCGTTGTAGATACATGTATAAGATCATCAAATATATCACACAACATCTCAAAATAAGAGGTGAATCTCATAGATAAGAATAGGTGGAACAGGGTTCAAACAATTTATTAGCCATTCAGTTGCAGACAAGAATAGTACCTGTGATTACTGCATTAGATGCATCCGCCTCATTCTTTCCCGGGAAGGCATACCATTGAGTTCTATCATTCACACGAAACACCTCCCTGGCTGGTTGCTCATTACCTCTACATTGGTTACCATTTCCTCTACCTTCATGGTCTATCTAATTTCCTCCTCGTCCAACTTGTGAATGTCCCGTACCATTATTACCATTTGACATGGGTAGAATTGTTTGAGAAGGTTGATGTTCGTACTCAAGCGGACGCGACTGTGGGAAGTTCCTTATCATGTGTACAAGTTCCTCACGTAAAGAAAGTGCTGCCTCCTGATGGTCTATTTCCCACCACTTGCCTAACACTCTAATCAGCAGAAAACTTATTAGAAGGAGTTCCCAAATAGTAACCAATAAAGGGGGGCATGGCGAACTGAATTGGCTTGGCCGGAGTGCTACTCTACAAGATCCTCTAGTATAGGAGCCCTGAAAATTTTCATAACTCTTGGCCCTGTTAGAGAACTCCTTAGCTTGACCCTCTCGCTTAACCCCCTCCACTCTCTTGATATAATCAGTCACTTCATTAATTCTCCTTCCTACAAAATTCATGTGAATAGATAATATATGTAGCTCAGAATCCAAACCTCTAATGAAAAACTAGATCCTCTCCTCCTCTATGGTAACCAATTACGTACAATATCTAGAAAATCGTGAAAATGCTTGATTACCAGCCATTGATATACTACCGTACTATAGTGCCATGAACTAAACCTTCTTGCAATCTCTCAAAGTCCTAGGCACATACTTCTCTAAGAATAAGGCATGAAAATAGGACCAACTAAGTAGAGGCAATGTAGAGGTTATGCATTCCATGTAACTTCTCCACCATTGCTTGATCTCATCTTGAAGTTTAAAGGGCATGAACTCAACCCCGTTTTGCTGAGCAATACCCAACTTATACAATCGCTCATAACAATCCAATATGAACTCATAAGCATCCTCAGTCTCCGAACCATGTAATACCCACGGCTTGAGCTACATGAATTTGGTCAACATATCATACTCATTCCTGGTTATCACAGAACCCAATAAAGGACGAAAGAAGTACTTGTTACCTCGCTCCCCAACTAGCTTTGACATATTGTTAGCAACAGGGGGATTCACGGGGGCTTGAATAGGTGGAATCACCCCCGACCAGTAAACCCTTTCAAAAAGGACATGATATGTTGAGCTAACACCGGATAATTGGAAGGGATTCTTATGGCTTCATCTTTCCCTCTTGTCCTTTTGTTCAACCTCTTTAACATGCTTAACTTCCTCATCCTCTCCAATCACCTCCTCATGTGCTGGAGGGTTCTAATTCACTGGAACATAGTCGTTTTGGTACCTCATTCACTACAGGTACCACTCTTCCAGGGCCTCTACCCCTAGATCTTCTCTACCTCTTCCACGACCAAGACTTGTTGTTACAGGTTCATCAACAGGAGAATTAGAATTCTAAATAATAATTCAATGTTCGTCAGTCATTAATTTCACAGAAAATGACTCACAAGATCAACAAAACACAAGTTCAAGTTCATCAATGATCAAATTGTGCAATCCCATGAAGTGAAATGTCAAATACAGTGTTGCATGTATGACGTAAGGATACACACCCACTGTCTCTATGTTCGGGACCCATGGAGGACAAATCTATCCATGCATCCATCGTGGAGTGCGATATGACCCTCAATAATAGTAATCATCACGGCGTGTGATACATCTCTCAAAATATAATATCCATTGCGGTGCGCGATACGGCCCTCGAAATGGTTCATCCTCTTATTAGAACCATGTCTCATATCAATGCAAATGACTTTCTCAAATAAAAATAAGGAGATAACCATTTTGATAACAAGACACAATTTTCCACAATGCTACTGTAATAAACACCAACAAATAAGCAATAAACCTCAAAATCATTCTCAAGAATCACACAAGGAATTATATGAATTTCATTCGCTTCACAAGTGTTTAGAAATCCACGTGCCTTAGCAACTCGAATAATCACTTCGGGACTTGAGCCTTCCCTTTCAATTGAGCTTCCAAATTAATGAAATCAATTCAAGTTTGTATATTCATAATAAGGTTTTGGAACATAAAACAACCTTGACCTAAAAAGTCACCCAAATTTATAATCAATTTTACAATTATTGATGTCAATTAATATTTCAACTATCATAGTTTTCCAAGTTTCAGGTCGAGGATTAAATTCCAATTAATTCCTTTCCAATATCACAATTCGAATGATATTCACTTAGTACAATCAATATAATATTTAATTACACATGTCAACCTATCTAAACTTGAAACATAACATAATTACCAAAACATAAATTTATAGTACTGATTTAATTAGAATAGTACTACATATAATTGATCCCATTCTTTCGTTTTGTTTGACATATTTTATCCTATTCAATGATTGGCTCATTATGTCGAATTCATTGACCACCATTTAGCAACATGCATTCACCCCCAAATATGGCCTTATGCCAGAATATAGTCACAATTCCCTAATAAAACATACAACAATATACTTTTATTAACATCAAAATTTAATAAATTTACAATATTAACGAACATATAAACATACCCTATGTTCTAGTATTGTCCATATGTCATTGATTCCAATGGAGATCATTTTCAATCATCACATCTTAATAACTAACGATTTAGGTACCAATTAAAAATAATAAACATAGTGCTATATTACACCAACTAAATCAATTTTAACATAAAGTAATTAATGCCTACTACAAAAAATTTAAGATGGCGAACGAGTATCTGGAAAAAAAATCCTCTTCATTGATGATGCGCTAGGCTATGTTATCCTCTTCGTTTTTCATCTGTATTTTCTGACTTTTCTTTTAATTAAAAAGTAATTATTGATTAGAGATCAAAAAATCCAGCAACTTATACATAATACATGTCCCTACTGGTATAAGGTCTTAAATAAATGATCATTTTAGCCCACTAACTATCGATTAAGTCGTTTATCTACAATGAAAATTATTAAATTCACGCTGAACGAATAATCAACTTTCCAAAAATGACATCCCAGGTCATTACATTATCCACCACTAAAAACCATATTCGTCCTCGAACATAAAGTAAAAGAAAGTACTTGAAGCTTAAAAAAGCTGAGGATACCTAGCACGCATGTCAAACTCTATCTCCCAAGATGCCTCTCCCACTGATCGGTGCTTCCACTGAACCTTCACTGAAGCAATCTCCTTGGTTTTATGCTTTTGAACATTCCTGTCCAGTATAGCTATATGCTCCTCCTCAAATGTCATGTCTGGACCTAGTTCCACAAAATTGAGTGAAATCATATGAAATTCATCCGGAATATACTTCCGAAGCATAGAGACATAAAAAATAATGAACTGCCAACAAACTACGTGAAAGGACAACTTATAGGCCACCTCTCCCACTCGGCTCAAATTTCAATATGTCCAATGAATCTAGGGCTAAGCTTGACTTTCTTTTAGAACCTCATCGTACCCATCATGGGTGATACTTTGAGCCAAACAATATCATACTCCATAAATATTAAGACTCTGACTCTCCGGTCTGCATAACTTTTGTATTGACTCTGGGCTGTCAACTGTCTATACTGAATCATACGAACTTGTTGTAACACCTTGAAAATCTAGACATGTTCTAGAGCCTAACATATGTGTCAAAGGGTATAGACACTGTTTTAATGTATATAATTCATTTAGGAGGTATAGAAATCAAGACATCAAATAACGTCCATGACGTCCGGAAACTGGTTCATGGAGGTTCTAGTGTCCCTTAGCTTATTTGACAAAGTTTTAGGACTCTAATGTGATGCAAATTGGTAGAAGGGTGTTAAACACGTATTAGAGTTAGTTCAAAGATGAAACATCCGGGCACGACTCCCAAGGACCAACAAATGGTCCTTGATGAGGACCCTTGCATTTTAGCTAGAAGCTGCCGAAAAGTAGTGCACAGACGAGTGCCTATCGATGAATTGTGTGTCAATTTATGGGGCGCCGACGACCACCATTCATGAACACTTAGTAAAATCTAGGAGAGCCCTGTTTTTAGGAGTCTCTGAATTCAACAATGGACTAACAGGACAGTTGGTTCTTGGTCCGTTGATGTAAAAATAGGGCGTGGACGGAGAGTTGTCTTTGAGGGTGCGATTTTGCTGCACATTTTAATTTTATTCATTTAATTAGTTGGATTTGTTAGGAGTTTAATTAGGGGATAAGGTAGGTCTAATTAATTTTGTTTATGACTTATATGAAGTATCTAAGCTAATTAGACTAACCTAAGCTCTCATAAATTCCAAAACCCAAACTCTCTTCCATCTCTCTTCTTTTTCTCTCAAGTTGAAGAACTCCATAGAAAGCAAGGTCAATGTGGGTTATAGGTCTTCAGTCACATAGGTTTCTCCATAAATTTTCATCAAACTATAAGGTATGAGATTCCTTTCATCTTTGGGACTTTTTTTCCAAAAGGGTTCTATAAAATTATTCTTAAAAGTATGAAATACAAGTGGGTCTTTTGCAATCTCGAAATTTTCTTGTGAATTGTTTTTTTAAATGTATGATAACTTGATGGATTGGTCTAGTTTGTAGAAGATGACCTATTCCCCTTAACCCTAGGTTGTGGCATGGTACGAATTGTGTAATATTGGTTCAATTGACTTTGTTATTGGTTAAATAACTACTTGAATGTTATTGAATCAATTATGAATATATTGAGATGAATTTATAGTACTATCATGATATTTATTAGTAATTGATCTAGATTATGACTTTAACCATCTTAAGCTATGGACTAGTGATGGATAGTGATGTACTGATTCAATTGTCTTTGTTATCATGTTGGTTATTGAAATGTGATGATATTATATTCTAATAGGGTTGATTTAAGCGTTGATGATAAGTACTTGATGATGGATTATGAAGGAGACTTGGTAAGTCTTGTGATCCCTATTCTTTACTTCTGTTCTAGTTACTTCAGATTGAGTGATGATGTTGCATTAAAGTATATCTTGTATCAAGATTGATAGGGTTGGTGTCACGACCCAAATCGGGGACGCGACTGGCACCCACATTCACCCTCCTATGTGAGCGAACCAACCAATCTAAACCATAACATTTTAATACAATATCAATAAAGTAATGCGGAAGACTTAAACTCATTAATAAAAACAACTCAAACTATTATTAATATCCCCAAAATCTGGAAGTCATCATCACAAGAACATCTATCTCAAATTGCTAAACTAAAACTGTCTAAGAAGTTAAAACAATAAAAGCTAGTCCATGCCGGAAGTTCAAGGCATCACGACTTGAAGAAGAAGACCCAGTCCAAGCTAGACGCGTTAGCTCACCCTGAATTTCCGAAGGTAGTGAAGACTGGCTAGATCTACTGTTGAGTTGAAGTTGACGGAACGTTTGCTGCATTACACAAATAACAAGAAGAAAACATAAAAGTAGGGGGTCAGTACAACCACACGTACTGAGTAGATATCATCGGCTAACTCAAAATAGGGAACAGTATATATCAATAATAAGGTAAATCAACTACAATACTCAACATGTAGCAATAACAATATTAATTCATCAATAAATACAACCGAGTTCACACATGAGGACTCAAGCCCCAATACCATACTCATTTGGGAATTAAGTTCATTAGATTGAGTATATTCCTTTATCTTTCTTTCCCTTGTGTCGGTACGTGACACTCCGCTCCTCTATTTCTATATTGGTGCCGGAACGTGGCACTCCGATCCTCATATACTATCCTGGTGTCGGAACGTGACACTCCGATCCTCATATTCATTCTATCCTGGTACCGGAACGTGGCACCCGATCCTCATATTCTATCCTGGTGTCGGAACGTGACACTCCGATCCTCATATTCATTCTATCCTGGTACCGGAACGTGGCACCCGATCCTCATATTCTATCCTGGTGTCGGAACGTGACACTCCGATCCTCATATTCATTCTATCCTGTACCGGAACGTGGCACCCGATCCTCATATTCTATCCTGGTGTCGGAACATGACACTCCGATCCTCATATTCATTCTATCCTAGTACGCGAACGTGGCACCCGACCTCATATTCTATCCTGGTGTCGGAACGTGACACTCCGATCCTCATATTCATTCTATCTTGGTACCGGAACGTGGCACCCGATCCCCTAATTCATCAAGCCTTCTTTACACTAAGGCATCCTCATTCTCTCATTATATAATTTATCAAGCCTTCTTTCATACTAAGGCATCATCAATCTTATTATATAATATATCAAGCGAATTAGGGTTCTTTCAAGATTTGGGATTCAATAGCTTCATCATGCTTTGTTAATTCTCACAATTTCATGATCATAATCATGCAAGCATACAATTTAAGCACATGGCAGGGTTTACAATACTATCAACACATATATTCACTATTAAGAGTTCACTACGATTATCGTAATATAAACCATAACCTACCTCCACCGAAGAATTGAATCAACAAGCTATCTTCTCAAAATCCTTGCTATCCTCTTTGTTTCTCTCTCTCTACTCGTTCGTTTCTCCTCTTTTCTGTTCTTTTCTTTTGTTTTGTTTTATTCAAACCCTCCTTCTTTTACCCTAATTAAAAGTATAATTAAGTGTAAAGGAGGACAATAAAACCCACTAATTAACTTAAGGTTACTCCTTTTTAACCCCTAAGTAATTAGACTTATTAATGTTAACCCTCAATCTTTTATATTAAGGAAAGAATAGCCAAAAAACGACCCTTAAAACGTGTGGAGAAATCCTATTCTGACTGGGATCTGCGTGACCTGTAACGGGCCGTCGTGCCTGCGACGGTCCGTCACACCGGTCGTCGCAGTCCCCCAAACTTCAGTGAACTGTGACGGCCCGTCACACTGTGACGGTCCGTCCTGCACCTCCGTCCTGACGGTCAGAAACTCGTTTCTTGTACCAAATTCTCAAAAGTTGAAGTGTTTTGCAACGGAAACTCACGACGTTTTTTCGTGGATGTGACGGCACACTTCCTGCAGGTCCGTCACAATTTACAGAGAGTCGATTTTAATATCCAATTGAAGAATTCCAAGTGTCATGGAACGAACTTCCTCGATGGGCCGTCGTGACACCCCCGTCGTCCCCGCCAGTTTTTCCAGAATTAAAATCTGCTGCTCAAAACGACTAAACAGGTCGTTATAATAGATACCAATTTCCCATCGTTCGTCCCCCAATGATCAAAGGAAGAAAAACAATGGCGAAAAGGAGTACCTGAATCTGTAAACAGATGTGGATATTTTCTTGCATATCTGCCTCCTCTCCTTCTCCCAGTAGCTTCTTCAACCGGTCGATTCTTCCATTGAACTTTGATGGATGCAATCTCTCTCGACCTCAACTTGCGAACTTCTCTATCTATATAGCAACCGGTTCCTCTCATAAGTCAAGTTCTCATCCAACAAAACCGAAGCCCAACGGATAATGTAGTTTCCATCTCCGTGGTATCTCTTCAACATGGATACATGAAACACCGATGCACTCCGGACAGCCCTGGGGGCAAGGCTAATTCATAAGCCCCTCCCCTATTCTCTTAAGCACCTCAAATGGTCCAATATACCTTGGACTTAACTTACCCCTTTTTCCGAACCGCATCACCACCCCTTTCATGGGTGAAACCTTCAACAAGACTTGTTCACCTTCCATGAACTCTAAGTCTCTAACCTTCCGGTCTGCATACTCCTTTTGTCTACTTTGCCGCCGAAGCTTTTCTTGAATAGCTTTCACCTTCTCCAGAGAAGCCACTCCAGAGAATCTCTCACCAGATCAAGTCCCCCAAGGTCAACTTCGAAGGCATCAAATCAAACCAACCAATGGGAGATCTACACCTCCTCCCATACAATGCTTCAAATGGAGCCATATCAATACTCGAGTGATAGCTATTATTGTATGAAACTCTGCCAAAGGTAAGAAAGCTATCCCAATGGACACCAAACTCTATCACACATGCACGAAGCATATCCTCCAACACTTGAATCGTTCGCTCAGACTGACCATCGGTCTGAGGATGAAATGCAGTACTAAGGTCCAATCTAGTACCTAATTAGCATGCAATGTTCTCCAAAACTTAGAAGTAAACTGCGTACCTCTATCTGATATGATGGAGAGTGGGAACTCCATGCAAACCGAACGATCTCTGAGATGTAGATCTTGGCTAACTTTCTGCATTGTAGGTCACCTTGACAGGAATGAAGTGAGCAGACTTAGTTAACACTATCGACAATCACCCAAACGGAGTCATACTTACCCAAGGTCTTTGGAATACCAACCACAAAGTCCATTGCGATTCTCTCCCACTTCCATTCAGGAATGGGCATTCTCTGAAGTGTTCCTCCGGGCCTTTGGTGTTCATACTTTACTTGTTGACAATTTGGACATTTGGCAACAAATCAACAATATCACGCTTCATTCTACTCCACCAGAAGTGTTGCTTTAGGTGCGATACATCTTGGTTGCACCAGGATGTATAGAATATCCGGAACTATGAGCCTCTGTCAGAATAGTGGTGATCAAATCATCGATGCGGGGTACACATACCCTTCCCTTAATCCTCAAAACACCTTCCCCACCGATTATTGCTTCCTTAGCCTCTCCTTGCAACACTTTATCTCGGATTCGACTTAGCTTCTCATCATCAAACTGTTTCCCTTTAATCTGATCAAGAAAAGAAGATTTTGCCTCTACACAAGCTAACAATCCTCCCTTCTCATTTATTTCTAACCTCATAAGGTCATTAGCAGAATCTGCACCTCTCTAGCCAATGGGCGTCTAGAAGCTTGCAAATGATAGACTTCCCATGCTTCCGGCCCTTTCTACTCAAAGCATCTGCCACAACATTTGCTTTTCCCGGATGATACAAGATAGTGATGTCGTAGTCCTTCAGTAGTTCCATCCATCTCCTCTGTCTCAAGTTCAAGTCTTTCTGAGTGAATACATACTGTAGGCTACGATGGTCCGTTAGACTTCACACTTAACCCCATACAAGTAATGTCTCCATTGCTTTAGTGCAAATACTACCGCGGCCAAATCCAAATCATGGGTAGGATAGTTACGTTCATGCACCTTTAATTGCCTCGAAGCATAAGCAATCACATTCTTCTCTTTGCATTAGCACTGCACCCAACCCAGAATAGGATGCATCACAATAGACAATGAAGTTTTAACCCTCCTCTACCGGCAAGGTGAGGATAGGCGCAGTAGTCAACAAAGTCTTAAGCTTCTGGAAGCTTTCTTCACATTCATCCGACCTACGAATGGAACATTTTGCTTAGTCAAGTTCGTCAATTGGGAAGCAATAGAAGAGATCCCTTGACGAATCGGCGGTAGTAGCTAGCTAAAAAACCACAAAACTCCTTATTTCTGACACGTTTGTAGGTCTTTCCCAATCCTTCACTGTCTCAATCTTGGATGGATCCACCATCACTCCATCCTTAGAAACCACGTGCCCCAAGAAGGACACTGAATCTAGCCAAAACTCACACTTGGAGAATTTCGCATAAAGCTTTTTCTTCCTCAACAACTCTAACACCATTCTCAAATGCTCCTCATGTTCCTTCTTTCTTTTGGAGTATATCAGTATATCATCAATAAACACAATCACGAAGAGGTCCAAATATAGCTTAAAAATCCCATTCATCAAGCTCATGAAAGCAGCAGGGGCATTCGTAAGACCAAAAGACATTACCACAAATTCATAATGCCCATACCTAGTTCGAAAGCAGTCTTTGGCACATCCCTTGAGCGTATTTTCAGTTGGTGATAACCGGACCTCAAGTCTATTTTTGAGAAGACACAAGCACCTTGTAACTGATCGAACAAGTCATCAATGCGAGGAATGGAGTACTTGTTCTTAATAGTTACTTTGTTCAACTGTCGGTAATCTATGCACATTCGAAAGCTCCCATCCTTCTTCTTTACAAACAATACCGGAGCACCCCAAGGAGATGCACTTGGTCTAATGAAGCCTTTGCTCAACAACTCTTGAAGTTGTGCCTTTAACTCTCTTAACTCCACGGGGGCCATTCTATAAGGGGGTATAGAAATGGGGCGAGTACCCGGTTCCAAATCAATGCAGAAATCAATATCCCTATCTGGTGGCATACCAGGAAGATCTGCAGGGAACACATCCAAAAACTCACAGACTACCGAAACTGACTCAATTGAAGGAACTTGAGTAGTGTCATCCTTGAGATGTGCCAAGAAAGCTAAACACCCCTTACTAACCATTTTCTTAGCACGAAGAAAGGAGATAATGCGCACCGGATTGAAAGTGTAGTCACCCTCCCATACTAACAGATCTGTCCCAGGCTGACTAACGTCACCGTTTTGGCATTGCAATCCAAGATCGCAAAATTCGGAGAAAGCCAAGTCTACCCAGAATTACATCAAAGTCAACCATTTCTAAGATAACCAATCTACATAGGTGTTGCTCCCCACAAAGTTCACCAACAAGACCTATATACCTTTAAACTACCACAGACTCACCCACCGGAGTAGAAACACGAATAGGCGTGTCAAGTAATTCACAACATAGATTTAGACCATTAGCAAATGATGAAGATACATTTGAAAAGATAGATCCAGGATCAAACAATACGGAAGCCATGCAATCACAAACCAGAAGATTACCTGTGATAACAGCATCAGATGCCTCCGCTTCAGATCTCCCAGGGAAAGCGTAACAATGGGCCCTATCGTTTGTCTGTCCGTTGCCCCTACCATGTTGTGTAGTAGTGGCTCCCTTTTTCCCATCTCCTCTGCCGTTTTGGGGACCACCATTACCTCGACCACCACGCCCTCCAGAATAACGGCCTCTACCATGACCACCTCTACCTCTAGCCAGTGGGGCTCTGTAACTCTGGTTTGGACAGTACCTCTTAATGTGTCCAATCTCCCCACACATCCATAACATTCTCTGGGTTCACGGTCGGCCCCTCAAGAAAACGTTGACCGGTCTGAGGTGGACCCCAACTACAGTCTGTAGTGAAGACTGAATTGGTCGAACTGAGTGACCACCGGAGCTCTGTCCTCTAGAGTAAGAACCATTAAACTCACCTCCCCTTCGAAACCTCTTGATGTCGATGTCGTGGTGAAGTCATCTGGTTTCACTCCTTCCACCTCTATCACGAAGTCTACCACTCTTGGAAGGATGTTGCCGTTGCCGCTATCTGTAAGGCTGAATCCGCAATTCTGAACCTCAACCCCTTCACAAAACGGGCGAATCCGTTCTTGTGGACTGAAACAGAGTTGGGTAGCATATCTGGATAGTGCGCGAAATTTAGCCTCATATGCGTTTAAACCGTCATCCTACCTTGCTCGAGACTCAAGAACTCATCACCTTTTTCTATCTCTCAAAGTCCTTGGGATATACTTTTCCATAAACAGGGTAGAGAATAATTCCCAAGTCATAGGTGGTGCTTCTGTTGGTTGACACTCAACATGTGATTGCCACCACATTTTGCGTTCCCTTGAAACTGATAGCTTACGAACTCAACGCCAAACCGTTCTAACTATACCCATCTTGTGTAGTAGCTCATGACAATCAACCAGAAAAATCGTAGGCATCCTCTTGATTCTGCGCCCTTAAAGACTGGAGGTTTCAATTTCAAGAACTTGCTGAACAGTTCATGCTGATCATTTGTCATAATAGGCCCAGTAGTCAGACGTGGAAATGTGCCTATTCCTAATGATGCATCCATACGGGGAGCCATAGTAGCCCATATCGTATCTCTAAAAACCGGAGGTGTTGGTGCAGAAAACCACTGGAGGTGCCTGACCCTGATCGGATAACCCGCTAAGATAAGCAAGGTACCTGGTTGATCATCTCTGGGGTAGGTTGGGGTGGCATTTCCTCATTCTGCTTGTTCTTTCCCCTTCCTCACCCTCCTCCTTACTACCTCCTCAGTTGGTGGAGGAGTCACCCACCGCCCTAGCATCAGATGGCTAGGTGCTCTCGTCCTCTTCCTCTAGAGGACGTCCTCCCACGACCTCTACCACGGCCTCTTGCCGCTGTTTCTTCCTCGAGCCACAACCCCAGTGGCTGGCTCAGTCGTTTCTTGTCTTTCCGTTGTTGCTGCTGGTGCGGTCGTTGCTTCTAGTTCTAACCATCTGCGAAATAGAGTGAAGATGGTCAGATACCAATTCGTATCGCCTAGATACCAATTGGGCTCAAGTAGTAGCACGAAAGAAAGAATGAAAGAGTGAAGATTTTCCTAAGTCTTATAGCCTCTCAAGGAAAAGTAAGGCGTCCCCCTACCGTTCCTTAAACCCTACTAGACCTGTTCTTGTGTGATGAGACCAATGAACCTAATGCTCTGATACCAAGTTTGTCACGACCCATCGGGGACGCGACTGGCACCCACATTCACCCTCCTATGTGAGCGAACCAACCAATCTAAACCTTAACATTTTAATACAATATCAATAAAGTAATGCGGAAGACTTAAACTCATTAATAAAAAAACTCAACAAATATTATTAATATCCCCAAATCTGGAAGTCATCATCACAAGAACATCTATCTCAATTGCTAAACTAAAACTGTCTAAGAAGTTAAAACAATAAAAGCTAGTCCATGCCGGAAGTTCAAGGCATCAAGACTTGAAGAAGAAGACCCAGTCCAAGCTAGACGCGTTAGCTCACCCTGAATTTCCGAGGGTAGTGAAGACTGGCTAGATCACTGTTAGTTGAAGTTGACGGAACGTTTGCTGCATTACACAAACAACAAAAGAAGAAACATAAAAGTAGGGGGTCAGTACAACCCACGTACTGAGTAGATATCATCGGCTAACTCAAAATAGGGAACAGTATATATCAATAATAGGTAAATCAACTACAATACTCACCATGTAGCAATAACAATATTAATTCCTCATAAATACAACCGAGTTCACACATGAGGACTCAAGCCCCAATACCATACTCATTTGGGAATTAAGTTCATAGATTGAGTATATTCATTATCTTTCAAGATTCATTATCTTTCTTCCTCTTGTGTCGGTACGTGACACTCCGCTCCTCTATTCTATCCTGGTGCTGGAACGTGGCACTCCGATCCTCATATACTATCCTGGGTGTCGAACGTGACACTCCGATCCTCATATTCATTCTATCCTGTACCCGGCGGAACGTGGTACCCGATCCTCATATTCTATCCTGGTGTCGGAACGTGACACTCCGATCCTCATATTCATTCTATCCTGGTACCGGAACGTGGCACCCGATCCCTCATAACTTCTATCCTAGTGTATACCTCCATATTCTATCCTAGTGTCGGACGTGACACTCCGATCCTCTATTATTCTATGGTCCGGAAAACGTGAACGTGCACCCCGATCCTCATATTCTATCCTGGTGTCGGAACGTGACACTCCGATCCTCATATTCATTTCTATCCTGGTACCGAACGTGGCACCCGATCCTCATATTCTAGCTAATCCTGTGTCAGAAACGTGACACTATTCTCCTATCCTCATATTCATTCTATCCTGGTACCGGAAGTGGCACCCGATCCCCTAATTCATCAAGCCTTCTTTTTTACACTAAGGCATCCTCATTCTCATTATATAATTTATCAAGCCTTCTTTCATACTCGACCATCATCAATCTTATTATATAATATATCAAGCGAATTAGGGTTCTTTTCAAGTTTGGGATTCAATAGCTTCATCATGCTTTGTTAATTCATCACAATTTCTGATCATAATCATGCAAGCATACAATTTAAGCACATGGCAGGGTTTACAATACTATCAACACATAATATTCACTATTAAGAGTTCACTAACGATTATCGTAATATAAACCATAAACCTACCCTCCACCGAAGAATTAAATCAAACAAGCTATCTTCTCAAAAATCCTTGCTATCCTCTTCGTTTCTCCTCTCTCTCTACTCGTTCGTTTCTCCTCTCTTTCTGTTCTTTTCTTTTGTTTTGTTTTTTATTCAACCCTCCTTCTTTTTACCCTAATTAAAAGTATAATTAAGTGTAAAGGAGGACAATAAAACCCACTAATTAACTTAAGTTACTCCTTTTTAACCCCTAAGTAATTAGACTTATTAATGTTAACCCTCAATCTTTATAATTAGGAAAAGAATAGCCAAAAACGACCCTTAAAACGTGGAGAAATCCTATTCTGACTGGGATCTCTGCGTGACCTGTGACGGGCCGTCGTGCCTGCGACGGTCCGTTCACACCGGTCGTCGCAGTCTCCCCAAACTTCAGGTGAACTGTGACGGTTCGTCCTGCACCTCCGTCCTGACTGTCAGAAACTCGTTTCTTGTACCAAATTCTCAAAAGTTGAAGTGTTTTGCAACGGTAATTCACGACGGTTCGTCGTGGATGTGACGGCACGTCCTGCAGGTCCGTCACAATTTACAGAGAGTCGATTTTAATATCCAAATTGAAGAATTCCAAGTGTCATGGAACGAACTTCCTTGACGGGCCGTCGTGACTACGACGGTCCGTCGTGACACCCGTCGTCCCCGCCAGTTTTTCCAGAATTAAAAATCTGCTGCTCAAAACGACTAAACAGGTCGTTACAGTTGGTATGATGTTGAATTGAAATGTCTTGACTGTGGGTCATGAGGTGTTGGCTAAGATATAAATGATATAAGGATGGTGATAACTTAACAATGTGCTTTATCATGATGTGAATGTGTAAATGTGATGACCTCACCGATATGAATTGTAATGAAGGACTATACTCATGCAATTCTTATTGAGCTATGATAATGATAGTTATACAAGGGATAGACCCTATGACCTATATTAAGTTATGTTGATTAAGAAATACATTAAATACATTTCAAAAGCGGCTCTAGCTTGCCACCGAGTGAACTACAGTGAGGAGTATCCCTTCCGACATAGAGAAGCTAGGATCACTAATATACTCTTGATATTGGAGACTATAATTCATGTAGTATAAAGAGGGTCCCAACTATATCTCCTACTTCTTTAACTATATTGCCCCACATAGGAATACTAGCTAGTGGATCCACGTAGTTTCTATGTTCATGTATTTGTACTACCTTGGCATGTAGTCTGGCTTCCTTCGGTGAAGGGTTCAAGACAATAGATTCCACATTAGCTCATGTGGTCTATGCCGGTTAAGGGAAGATATTCTTAAAAGGTAAAATAAAAAAAAGGAATGAACTCTAACTAGGATAACCTAAGGGGTTTAGCTTAGTCTAGGTAGGGGTATGGGAATATACCTACATATTGCACTAGTTACCCTTGAAGGAAGTCTTAGGAGGATGTTATTATATATGTATATTCCTATAATGGTACATAATATCTATATGATGATCTTTCACGTTGATGACACTACATGATGATTAGTTTCACTTATAAATATTAGTTGATATCTATTTCTAAAATATGATAATATGTATTCTTAAAATAATATCCTATGTGAAGTTGGATATTAGTCATGGTTCTTGTTAAGTTTACTTGATTGAGTAAGGTTATGGAGCTTTGCTAGGTCATTGTATTTCTTGACTTAATGAGGTTTCATGTGTAATTGTCTCACTTTGACTATGTTGTAATGATCTCTCATTCATGCTTGTGGCTATTATAACTTGATGATAGAGTTACTTTGATTTTGTTCAATCATATGATATGTATGTTGACTTGACTAGATTTAGAATTTGTGGTCTTGTGATGTACATGCTTATGACTTAATGAATTTTCTTAATGATTTATATGGTCTTTTTGAATGTACATAAGGGTTTTCAATGTAAATTTGCATACATTAATGAAATTTCACTTTTTAACATGATTTCATGCTATGTGTGCATATGCTATCATATTTACTACAAGTGGTGTACTAACCCCATTTCCCTCTTTTCTCCAACATTAGGCTTCGGTCGTTGAAGGGCTTTGATACGACTTTGAAGAAAACTTTTGAATTCCCAATCATCAAAGTAAGGCAGGTCCTCACTTTCCGAGGGCAATGCCAATATCAAGCTTATGAAGTTGTTCTAGTTTTAAGACTGTTATGTTCTTTCCTTTTCGTTTGAGTACTAAATGTTGTATAGCCTAAATGTGTCTTTATTACATTGATATGGGTTAGAACCAAATGGTTATACTATTGTTAGATGGTTATGAGATAAGACATTCATTTGAGACTATATCATATTTTATATATTTGCGCAATAAAAGTAGAAGACGATGTAATATTCTTATACAAAGGGTGTATGTATACTTAATAGAAGTATTCTTTGTATGTAGAGCTCTATGTAAACCTCAATGTAAAAGTAATAAAAAGATTTTAAATTTTCCATATTTTGACCTACGAATGTAATGATGTAAGCTAAGAGGCTAGTCTTAGGCCTCAAAGAGGATGATGATACTGGTTACATCTAGCAGGTGCTCCCCAGATGTGACAAACTTGATACTAGAGCATGAGGTTGAGTATATTTTATTCGATGTATCTCTCAACCATGTCTATGTTGATTTGAATTCATAATTGTGAAGAGCCCCACACTTATAGATAGGAATCTATATGATGCTTAGAAAACTCTCACTTTCTTGGAAGTCCAATATCACATCTTTAGAGTTTTGACTATATGTGCTCTTAGCATCTAATCCTTTTATTGTGATAATAGGAAATGAATAAACGAAGAAATGTGGCTCAAATACTTGATGAAAAGATTGCCAATGCGGGAGTTCCTCCCTTAGGCAATCAAGTCCGTTCTCTTGAAGACGATGTTAATCTTGACAAAGCCTTAATCGTCCTTCTTTGAGGGATGGTGACATAAGGAATGCTCTTTTCCACATGTCCCAAGACATACTACCAAAGCACATGTCGCCTCTACTCAAGCTCAATCCATAACAACCCAAGCTAATCGTAAGGTTTTATCCCGAAAAAAACAAAAAGTTTGTACCATGGCCTCTCATTTAAGGGATTTCACTAGGATGAATCCCCCTACTTTCTATGGGTCAAAGGTTGAGGAAGACCCTCAAAAGTTTAATGATGAAATCTACAATATCTTGTATACTATGGGGTTGACTTCTAGTGATAAGTTTGAGTTAGCACTTGACAACTCAAGGATGTGGCCCACGCGTGGTTCGTCCAATAGAGGGACATAGGCCTTTAAGAGGTTGAACTGTGACTTGGGAGGCGTTCAAAAAGGCTTTTCTAGATAGATTCTTTCCTATGGAGAAGAGGGAATCTAAAGTGACGGAGTTCATCAACTTTCATCAAGGAAGTATGAGTGTGCTTGAATACTGCTTGAAATTAACTAAATTGTCAAAATATGTTGCTTCTTTGGTTTCCGATCCTAGTGATGAAATGAACTCCTTTGTGATGGGAATGTCGGATGACTTGAAATACGAATGTTATTCGGCTATGCTACATGACAATATGAAAATTTCTCGTCTTATGGTTCATGATCGACAAGTTGTAAAGGGAAGGGCTAAGAGAAAGAGTAGAGATGCCAAGAGGGCAAGATCTTTTGACAGTGATTCTTTTAACGGTAGGCTTGATACCAAAGACAAGCCTAGTTTCAAAATGGGGTTTATAATCAAGATCTTTTTAATTTACCTAAGGCTAGGGATGAGGGCGTCTAACCCTAAGCCACAAAACAAAAGTGGTACTAGTTCACCAACAAAGAAGCCACCTTGTGGAAAGTGTGGCAAAGGTGAAGTAGATTTTGGAGGTCATTCCACGCTTTTAATACTCAAACGGATGGTGAAGCGAATCTTACTATTTATGGACTTGATGATATGGTTAGATCTTGTATCATTGATTTCAAGGGAAATTTGGATAAGCATTTGATTTTGGTGGAGTTTGCTAATAACAATAGCTACAATTAATCTATATCTATTGATCCTTAACAAACCTTGTATGGTAGGAGATGTAGATCTTCAATTGGATGGTTTGAATTGGGTGAATCTTCACTTTTGGGTCCCAATTAGATTTATAAGACTTTAGAGAAGGTTCATATCACAAAAAATCGGTTGCAACCAACCTATAGTCGGCAAAAGTCTTATGCCGATCATAGGAGAAGGGATTTAGAGTTTTAAGAAGGTGATTAAGTGTACTTGAAAATTTTGACCATCAAAGGGCTTATTAGATTTGGCAAGAAAAGTAAGTTAAGCCCTTATTATGTGGGTCCCTATGGAATTTTGCAAAAGATTTGTAAGGTGGCATATGATTTGAGGTTTCCTAATGAATTGACTTGGTTTATTCGGTTTTCCATGTTTCTCTGCTTAATAAGTTCGGTGATCCCAAGTCTATTCTTCCTATTGAGGGTCTTGGTGTGAAGTATAACCTCTATTAAGAGGAGGTTCCAATTCAAATCCTTGATAGACAAGTAAAGAAGTTAAGTTGTTTGATTTTGGTGTTTTTCAAAAATGTGCATTTTTGATGTCGTTACATTGAAGTTACAGTAAAATATGCCTATCTGACTTGAAGAATTTTCATTTTTTCTTTTTTGATTGTTTTGAGTTAGGTTGTGCATTTTTATATGGTGAGTCTTTATGAAATAATGTTGAACATGTGGTAAGTTGAACTTTTGCATAATTTACTCATATATGGTATGTTGAGCTCATGTTGTTCTGAGAGGGAAATTCTTCATGAGGTGATATTGAGTCTTATAAGTAGAAATTGATGTTTTTGAATTGCCTTGTGTAAATGACATAATTGATGTTGTAACTCATGTTGTATGTATAGTTTATTAATTGCGCTGCTAGTCTTTAGTCTATTCCTTCCTACTAAATGATTTTAGTGATATTCAAGGAGGAATATTTCCAAAGGGGTGGGCGATAATGTAACAATTTGATAAATTAAGACAAGTTCTAGAGCCTAAGATAAGTGTCAAAGGGTTTAGACACTATTTTACGGCGTATTTTAATGTATATAGTGTGCCTTAACCTATTTCATTAAGTTTTAGGAGTTGAAAAATGATGAAAATGGTGGAAGGGTGTCTAACACGTATTATAGTTACTTCATTGTCAAACCGTTCAGGCACGATTTCCTAAGGACCAACCAAGGGACCTTGAGGAGGACCCTTGCATTTTTGAAAGAAGTTGCCAAAACGTAGTGCATAGACGAGTGCCAATCGACGAATCGTGTGTCAATTGACGGGGCATCGACGACCACCGTCGATGAGCACTTAGTCAAATAAAAGAGAGTCCTATTTTGCATCGTCTTTGAACTGAATGATTAACTAATAGGACGGTTGGTCCTTGGTTCGTCGATTGACAAACGGGGCGTGGACGGGGAGTCATTTGTGAGGGTGTGATTTTGCTGCATGCTTTTCATTAATTCATTTAATAACTTGTCTTAGTAAGAAGGTTAATTAGTTGTGAAGGAAGGTCTAATTAAGTTAGTAAATTACCTATATAAAGCCCCTAAGATAATTAGACTAACCTAAGCTCTCATAAATTTGAAAACACAAAGTTCTCTTCCTTCTCTCTTCTTTCTTTATCAGGTTGAAGAACTCTATAGAAGGCAAGGTAACGGTGGGTTCTAAGGCTTCAATCATCAAGGTTTCTCCATCAATCTTCATAAAACTATAAGGTATGTGATTCCTGTCACCTTTGGGACTTCTTTTCCCAATGGTTTTCACTACATTGATCTCAAAAGTATGAAAAACAAGTGGGTCTTTTCAAATCTCGAAATTAATCTTGTTAATTGCTTTGCTTAAATTTATTTTAGATATTATTAATATCTTAACATGTATTATAACTCAATTATTTTATTCGTTGACGGATTGGTCAAGTTTGTAGAAGATGACCCATTCCCCTTAACCCTATGTTGAGATCTTTATATGAATTGTGCAATGTTGGTTCAATTGACTTGGTTATTGCTTGAATTACTAATAGATGATGTTAGTATATCAATTATGAATAGGTGTAGATTAATTATAGTCCTATCATGATATTTCTTGAGTAATTGGTCTAGATTATGATTTTGACCTAAGTCTCTTATCTTAACCTATGAACTAGTGATGGATTGTAATGTAGTGATTTAATTGGTTTTGTTATCCTGTTGGCTAAAGGTTGATGTTAAGACTCTGAGGATGAATTATGAAAGAGACTTGGTAAGTCTTATGATCCCTATTCTTTACTTCAATAGTGGTTAATTGAGATTTAGTGATGATGTTGCATTGAAGAATATCTTGTATTATGATTGATAGGGTTGGTATGATTTTTAATTGAAATGTCTTTACTGTGGCTTGTGAGGTGTTGGTTATGATGTAAATGATATAATAATGGTGATAACTTACCAATGATCCTTATCATGATGTGAATGTGTAAATGTGCTAATCTCAATTATTTGAATTTTAATGAAAACACTATACTCATGCAATTTTTATTAAGGTATGATGATGATTTTTATACTAGGGATAGACCCTATGACCTATATTTTGCTATGATCATTAATAAAGACATTTCAAAAGGGACTCTAACTTAGCACCGAGTGAAATAGAATGAGGAGTGTCCCTTCACACATAGGGAAGGTAGGATCACTAATGTACTCTTGATATTGGAGAATATGATGAATGTAGAATAAAGAGGGTCTCAACTATATCTCCTAGTTCTTTAACAATGTTTCCCCCATATGAATACTAGCTAGTGGATCTACGTAGTTGCTATGTTCATGTTTTGGTACTACCTTGGCATGTAGTCCGCCTTCCTTCTGTGTAGGGTTTTATGACACTGCATTCCACATTAGCTCATATGGTCTATGTAGGTTAAGACAAGATGTTCCAAAAAGTTAAAATGAACAAAAAGAATGAACTCTAACTAGGATAACCTAGGGATTTTAGATTAGTCTAGGTAGGGGTATGAGTCTCTTCCTACACATTGAACTAATAAGCCTTGAGGGAAGTCTTAGGAGGATGTTCTTATATATGCATATGCTTATAATGATACATGATATCTACATGATGATCTTTCACATTGATGATACTACATGATGATTAATTTCACTTAAAAATATATATTGATCTCTATTTCTTAAGCATGATAATATGTACTCTTTAAAAATATGCTATGTGAAGTTGGATATTAGTCATGGTTCTTGATGAGTGTACTTGATTGAGTAAGATTATGGGTCTTTTCTTGGTCATTGCACTTGTTGACTTAATGAGGGTTCATGGGTAATTGTCTTACTTTGGATATGTTCTAATGAACCCTTATTCATGTTTGTGGCAATTATAACTTGATGAAAGAGTTGCTTTGACTATTCGTTCAATCATATAATATGCATGTCGACTTGAGTTGATTTAATGTTGTTGGTCTTTTGATCTACATGCTTATGACTTAAAAAATATGTCTTTATGATTTGTATGGTCTTCTTGAATGTTCATAATGCTTTTCAAAGTAAATTTCCATACTTTAATGAAATTTCCCTTTTTAGCATAATTTCATGATATGTGTGCGTACAGTCTCATACTTAGTAGAAGTGGTGTACTAACCCAGAAGTGGTGTACTAACCCCAATTTTTACTTTTTCCTACATTTTAGGTTCCGGTCGTTGAATGGATTTGAGACGAATTGGAAAAAGAATTGGAATCGTCAATCATCCAAGTTCGGTAGGTCCTCACTTTCCAAGGGCAATGTCAATATCAAGCTTATGAAGTTGTTCTACTTTTATGACTCTTATGTACTTTCCTTTTCATTTGAGTACTAAATGTTGTATATCCTATATGTGGCTTTATTACATTGATGTATCGGCTAGGATCAAATTGTTATACTCTTGTTAGATGGTTATGAGATGAGGTATCCATTTGAGACTATGTCATATTTTATATATCTATCTGAAATTAAAGTAGAAGACTATATACGAAGGGTCTATGTATGCTCGATATAAGTATTATGCATATGTAGAGGTCTATGTAAACCTTAATGTAAAAGTAACAAAAAGTTTTAAATTTTTTTAGTATTTTTGACCTGTAAGTGTAATGATGTACGATAAGAGGCTAGTCTTAGTTCCCAAAGAGGAAGAAGATGTCGGTTACGTCTAGGAGGTGCTCCCCAGATGTGACACTTGCTCCATAGCATCTCTAAGAAAATTTTATCTAAAGAGTCCAACTCCGCTGAATCAAACCAACCGATTGGAGATCTACACCGTCTTCCATACAATGTCTCAAATGGGGCCATTTGAATACTGGAGTGATCATTGTTGTTGTAGGCAAAATCTGCTAAAGGCATATGTCGATACCATCTAGCACAAAAACCTATCACACATGCTCGGAGCATGTCCTCCAACACTTGAATCGTCTGCTCTGACTGGGCATCTATATGAGGGTGATATGTTGTACTCATATCGAACTGAGTCTCCAACCATGTTGTAATGCCTTCTATTAAAGAGATGTGAATAATGAACCTCTATCTTATATAATAGAAATCATATCCCCATGTAGACGCACAACCTGACTGATATATAGCTCGACTAACTTCTCTGCCGTATACTTCACCCGAACCGTAATGAAGCGGGCCGAATTGGTCAGCCTGTCAACAACAACCCAAATAGAGTCATAACCACCCACTGTGGTAGTCAAACCCATAACAAAGTCCATAGTAATCCGCTCCAACTTCCAAGTAGGAATAGGCATCCTATAAGATACACCCCGGTCAGATGGTGCTTTCACATAACATGATTGCAAGTCAAACACCTAAAAAAAAATCCAAAATATCTCATTCATCCCACACCACCAGTAATGTTGACTCAGATCATGATACATTTTTGTCTCTCTCGGATGGATGAAATATTGAGAATATTGAGGCTCCTCAAAAATCATTCTATTAACTCGCCCTTCTTGGGAAAACATATCCTTCATCCGATCCTAAAGACACCATCAGAATGATGGACAATTTCCTTAGCGTCCCCTCTCAATACTTTATCACGAATGAGACATAATTTCTCATCATCAAACTGATGCGCACGAATCTGCTCGACTAAAGAAGATCGGGCCTCAATAAAAGTAATCATTCCATCACTCTCCTTTAAAATCTACAACCGGAAAATGGTCTCTCCTCAACACTAAACACGGCAAGACTCCCAATTCTAGGATTCTTTCCACTAAGAACATCAGCCACAACATTGGCCTTCGTGAGATGATTCAAAATGGTCACATCATTGTCCTTCAGCAACTGAAGTCATCTCTGTTGCCTCAAATTGTAATCCCTCTAACTAAAGATGTATTGAACACTCCGATGATCAGTGAAGATCTCACAATGCACCCAATACAAAGAATGACGCCATAACTTTAGTACAAATATTACAACTGCCAACTCCAAATAATAAGTAGGGTAGTTTTTTCATGGGACTTCAGTTGCCTAGAAGCATAAGAAATCACCTTCCCCTTATGCATCAATACGCCACCTAAATCGACTACTAAATAATCACAATACATAGAAAAGTGTACATCATCCTGAGGCAGAGTCAACAAAGTCTTGCACTTTTGAATGCTCTCCTATTGGAGCTGACGTATCAATCTAGTCAATGGAGCTGCAATAGTAGAAAAACTCTGAATAAATTTTTGATAATTACCTTCATATCCCCAAAACTCTGAATCTCGAAAGGAAAAGTGGGTCGCGTACATCCTTTAACATCCTCAATCATGGAAGGATATACTATAATAACCTTCTTCAACACCACGTGTCCTAAGAATGCCACAAAACTAAGCTAGAACTCACACTTAGAGAACTTGGCGAACAAGTTTTCTTCTCTCAACCCCTGAAGTACAATCCTCAAGTGTCGGACATGTTCCTTCACAGTCTTGGAGTAAATCAAGATGTCATTAATTAAAAACAATCACAAAAGAATTAAGGTATGGTCGAATCACCCCATTTGTCAACCCCATTAATGTTGCAGGGGCGTTAGTCAATCCGAAATACATTACTAGAAACTCATAATGCCCATACCGGGTACGAAAAGGTGTCTTATGGATATCTGATACCTTAATCATAAACTGATGATGCCCAAAACTCAAATCAATCTTAGAAGATCTATGATGCTCCTTGTAGATGATCAAATAAGACATCAATATGCGGAAGGGGATACTTATTCTTCACTGTTACCTTATTCAATTGTCTTTATCAATACATATCTTCATAGTCCCATCCTTCTTCTTCACAAAAAATATAGGGCACCCCAAGGTGATACACTAGCACGAATAAAACCCTTATTCAATCAATTCATGAGCTGATCTTTCAACTCTTCCAACTCTGATGGATCCATACACTAGAGGGATACACATTTGCTTAGTGTCAGGCTCCAAATCAATAGCAAAATCAATATCCCCACCGGGAGGAACACCTAGATGATCAGAAAGAAATACATCATGAAACTCCTGAACCATGATAAGAGAGTCCATGGGAGGTGGTTCAACACTAGTATCCCAAAATAAAATGTAAATAACACAAACACCCTCTATTCACCAATCTCTGAGCACGATAAAAGAGATGACCTTGCTAGGATAATAACTACTAACACCCTTCTACTCGACCCTCGAAGCAGTTGGCATTGCTAAAGCCAAAGTCTTAACATTCAATCAAGAACAACATGATAAGGAGAAATACATTCATACACAAGAAAACATCAAAGTCTACCATCCCTAGAATGATTAAGTCTACCCGGGTGTCATATCCAGCAAAAATACACTAAGGGCTCACCCACGGGTGTAGAAACACAATTAGGTACAATGATGCTATCATATATCATATCAAATTCAGCAGCAAAATAGGTAGACACATAAGATAATGTAGACCCTGGATCAAACAATATAGACGCAGGTCAATCGCATATTAAGATGATACATGTAATAACATCATCAGAGTTCTCCGTCACAGCTCTCCCTGAGAAAGCATAACAGTGGACCCCTTGTCCACCTCCAACCTGGGTTGTACCTCCACCCTCACTCTGCTGAACTGCAACAAAACTACTAGAAACATTTCCACGCCCTCTAACTTTTGGTGTCATTCGTCTAGTTTGAAATGAGTAATTAGGTTGGGTCCTAACACGACCCCTCTGAGAAGTACATTGTCCAGTCAGGTGATCCGGATCTTTGTATGTAACGAAAAATCTCTGACCTGGGAATCGTTGTGTGGACCCTGAAAACCCACTATAATTGCGTAGCTTTTAGGTCACTTTTGTGAAGTGTACGAGCCCTGAAGCGGTCTATAAAACCCCTACATGTCTGACCACCCTCAGATGTCGGCATATATGCATGAATGGTCCTCATTGTTGAAAGGAACCACTCTGTCTATGTGATCGCCTACCTCCCGATGAGGCACATGAAACTAACATAATATACGAGACCTTTTAGGGTCCCCAAACTCGTCTCTCTCTATCAATTCCGCCTCTTTGGAGGTGCTCACAATGGATTAGAAAGACGCCTCCTTTTTAGATGCCCGAAACACATCTGACCTTATAGATAAAGTCCACCTGACACAAAAATCTGCCTTATCTAGAATAATGCCAAAAGCATGTCAAGACAACTGGAAAAAACACGCCTTATACTCTGTAACTGATAATTCGTCCTATTTCTGATTCTCAAACGCCAATCGGCTCTCCTCTCTCACACTCCAAGGTATAGAACGATAATAGAATGCAAAAGAAAATTTCTCCTAATTAACTATAGGAGATCAAACTGGCAAAGACCCTGAATAAGTTCTCCACCACTCTCTCGCTGGCCCACGAAGATGGAGTGTAGCATGTTGAACCCCGTGTGAATCAGCTAATCTAACAACCTTTAGCAACTTTTGACATGTAGTAAAAAACTTATTAGCATCGTCACTCTTCCTACTCTAAAATTGAGGTAGGTCCATCTTTTGAAATCTCTCATGCCTACTTTCTCATCCTTTGTCATAACAACCAATGGTGAACCTTGACCCCCAACTACTGTTGCAATATAGTTCTCAACCGCGGGATCCACTAGTAACAGCCCTACCGCATCCTGAACAGCAGGAGCTTGTTCTTGCTCTGGGGTCTGAGCCCCTTCTCTAGTATGAGAGTCATGTGGTGTGGCGGTCGCACCACCACCCTAAGTAAAGATCTTAAGCATACCTAAGAACATTAATAATGTATCCTAAAGCAAATGTGTGACTGGAAGCTCTAGAGGAACTTAATCCCTTCTGGCATCATTATGAGGTTTTGGAGAGACCTATTTACCATGACCTCTCACTAGTGCAGCTCCACGGCCACGACCTCTGTCTAGTACCCTTTCACGATCACGATCTCTAGCTCGAGCCCTACCCTTACCCCTAGCTAGGGCCTCAACAATTTTCTCGGTAAATGCTCCCTTCTACCACCAGTAAATTAGCTCTAGTCCTCGTCATCTATAAAAAAAAGTATACAATAACTCAGTACAAAGAAAAGGTAACCACGCACGATGAGAAAGAATGAATCAAAGGAAGTATCTGAATAGTATTTGTAGCATCTCATAGATAAGTACATACATCTCCATACTACAACTCGATGGGAGATCCACTACTAGTAACAAACTAAAACAATAAACCAAAAAACTAAGGCATTTAAGTTATAGAAGAAAGTTAAATGTTATGACCCAAAAATGGTAATGATGACACTCATCTTATCCCACCAAGACAAGTCAACATCAAATCCAATCACCTAATTAAGTGCATAAATAAAACAAAAGTCCAATAATAATTCAACATAATTCAATCCGAAAACCTTGTTGTCATGCGCACAAGTCTCTAATGTAAATACTAGAATTGAAATAAAACCCACAAGTCTTAAATGAAGTTGTCTTTCAAGTAAAATTAAAGTCATAAAAGGGAGTAGAAAGGTTGCTGAGATGACAAACAACTACATCACAATTCTCTACAAGATGCCTCCGAAACGAAGAGAATTGAAGGTTTGCAGCGCGCGATAGGTTCCTCGAAATATAATATTCATCGCGACACCCGATACGAACATCGAAATGTTTCATCCTCTTATCACATAGTATATCACAACCAACTCTCATATGAATGCAAATGATGTGCTCAAATAAAAATGAGAAGATAACCATTTTGATAACAAGGCACAATTTACGACAATGCAACTGTAATAAAATACCAACAAAATAAGCAATAAGACTCAAAATCACTCTAAAGCACCACTCAAGGAATGACACGAATTTCATACGCATAAAAATTGTTCAGAAATCCACTTGCCTTAGTCACTCGAATAATCACTTCGGGACTTGAGTCTTCCCTTTCCGTTGAGCTTCCAAATTGATGCAATCTATTAAATTATACATATTTACAATAAGATTCGGAACTAACATCACCCACATTTTTATGTGTTTAAACTTGACCTAAAAATTCGCAAAAACTTATTATTAAGTTTGTAATTCTTGATGTCAATTAACATTTCAACTATCATAGTTTTCCAAGTTTCAATCCTAGGATTAAAATTCAATTATTTCCTTTCAAATATCATAATTCGAATTCGCTTAGTACCATAAATATAATATTAATTACGCATGTGAACATATCAAAACTTTAATTAGAACAGAATGACCAAAACATAAGATTTAATTAGAAGAGTACTACATAGAATTCATCCCTTTTTTTTCCTTCTATTTGACACATTTTATCCCAGCCAATGATTGTCTTATTATGACCAATAATTGGCCCACAATTTAGCAACATGCATTGACCCCTAAATATGTCCCTAAGCTAGAACGTAATCACGATTCCCTTAGCAAGCATACAACAATATACATTTCTTAACCTCAAACTCTTAATAAATTTACAATAATAACCAATAGATAAACATACCCTAATTTCTAGTATTTTCCATCTATCATTTATTCCAATGGCAATCATTGCCAACCATCACATCTTAATAACTAATGATTTATGAATTAATTAATAATAACAACCATAGTGCTACACTATACAAAGTAAATAATTTTTTATATAAAGTAATTAATATTTACCTACTAACAACTGAAGATGGCCGAACGAGTATCTACAAATAAAACTTCCTCTTTGATTGATGTTGCGATAGGTTACGTTATCCTCTCCCCTTTTAATCTATGCTTTCTGGCTTTTCTTTAAATTAAAAATTAACCATTTATTAAAACTCACAAAGATCCTCTAACTTATATTTAATGGTATAAGGTCTTCACTAAATGATCACTTTATCCCACTAACTATTAATAAAATTACATTGAACAAATAATAAACTTCCCAAAAATGATGTCCCGTGTCATTACATTGAATAACTAAAAACATAGTTTCACTACAAAATAAAGATCTAAAAACTAACTAATAATGCTGAAGATTAACCTTAAATCTGAAAGTCAATATACCAAAACTTGAAACGATAACAAAGTCTAACAAGAATTACCTAGTGAACTATAAATACAGTCTAGGCCCGAAAATAGTGGACATAGACTAAAGAGAATTATATGCCAGCCCGAATGATATGGCTAACCCTTGAACTCAAAGCGATCACCGATCTCCAAAGTGAGGTCTATCAACAGTCGTCGGAAGTTGCCTTATACTCAGCAAAAAGAAGAGACAATGCAGAATCAGTACACAACATTGTGTACTGGTAGGATCACGTGGCTATCACACTAGTGCATCATAAACAAGCATTTACAAAATTATAATAGAAGCATAAATATCAACATATTTAGTTTTATCATAATAAGTATCACAATTCAAATGCTTCATCACATTTTTGGTTTTCTCATGGAATCCGATGTCAAACTATCGGAATGTGGAAACCGATCCTAGTTAGCATTCCAAAATGTTGCAATCCGATCCAAATTAGAGTGCCAAAACGTGGCACCGATCCCAATAACACATCAACATCACAAATTCAAGTCATGATTTCATGGTATTAATATTCATACATCAAATTTAAACATATATGATCAATATTACAACATGCACACAAATACAAGTATCACAACGAAGAAAAAACAAGTGTATATTACACAATCATAGAATCATAATCATCACCTACGTGGTAACAAACTTGCAACCCTATAAAACTTGATCCTTCCCTTTCCGAATTCTCTCTGCTTGTTCGTGGTCTATAAAAACAATTTATATAATGGAATCAATAGAAAAACACTAGATTTAGAAAATACTAACAAACTATGAACAGTAGTTCAAACCCATGATCCAAACTAGTCAATCTAGAGTTAATTCCACCATAGGATTCTTCAAGAAATACTTCCCCATTCTAAAATGTTTTACGGATCAAAAAATAAATTCAGAGAGTGAAAAGCTTACCTCTTTCTTTAAGAATAGTGCAAAATGACTTGGAATAGCAATGGGGTCATCTTTTAACTCAATAAGTCAAAACATATAAAATAAGGTTGCCTGAGGGTCTTATTTATGATTTTAAAACTTGTCATCCCGCTACTGCGGGACCCATCCCATTGTAGAGGCCGTGGCACTAATACCTCTTAAGTGACACAAAATGAAACAAGGAGCTTCCCTCAAAAAACATCCAAACATTATTTATTTCCATCTATGCCTCACCTGCTAAAGCAGTACCCATCCCATTGAAACAGCGTCACTGCAACGTCAAGAATCCTGCTGGAGCAGCACCAAGTGAGGTAGGGAACTCCTTAAGAAAATTCCACTTCTCCCTTTTTACGACATACTCTTAACCCACTATATTCAGAAAGTGACCTTAATGCCAATACAGATTCCTGATGATTTACCTATCCAAATTAGATTCCATAAAGCCATACAAATTTCTTAATGAGTTATATAATAGATTATGTAATCAAACCCACATTTACTCCACAGATTCCTACTAGAGTTCCTTACACTTCCTTCAAGATTTCCTTATACGTTGATGACTCTAAATTCCTCCTAATATGGACAAGGTTGGGAAATTCTAGTACTAAGAAATAGTTTTTTCCAGACCCGATTTTCCCCATTTGCCTTCCTATTACGAAGAAACCCGGTCGTTACAGGACCGTTTGACCATGTTATATGAAATCATCATATGAAATTATGAGATGAAATTGATGTTTTGATTTGAGATTTTATGTTTTTCGTTTTCTTATAATCATAAAACCTATAACTTGTAAAACTATTAAAATTGTCTTACTTCTTTATAAGATCTTAACAAATTAACAAAAGTTTATAAATTGTATAACTTAATATCACAAAACTATTCTAAAATATTAGAATATTTTTTACCAAACTTTATTTCATTAAAAATAAATAAATATTTGTTGTAGTGTCTAGTATTTAATATAATTATCCCGCATCCTACGGATAATATTCTCAAATTGAACTTGTATTTTTCAGTTATATGAAAGAGAATATGAACTAACATTGTAACTTTGAGTCAATTGTTTGTCAATTTGGTTTGTAAATAATTTTGATAAAAAATAATGAATTGGATTAATATAAATGGAAGAGTAGGAACTGATTCAAAGTAATAATAAATTTTTGTTTGTAAAAATAATATTTTATGGGATATAAATGGTTCTAAAAGTAATGGTATGAATATACATTTTACATTGCATATGAAATTAATTGCTAGTAAATACAAATGTGGTTGGTTTTTACAAAATCTAAACTTGTTGATCTACTTTTGAATTTGAAAATTTTCAAATCATGATATTTGAAGAATTTGAGATTTCATCGTATGATATGCAATTAGCGTATTGTGATATGAAATTGCCACTCAAAAATTTCAATTATTAGAATACATAATCTCCTATTTCTATGCATATTCTTCTAATTGAGTAATCAAAATAGAGCTGAAATGATATTTCTTATACAACTCTTTTATTCTAAGCTTGTATTTTGACATACACTATAATATCTTGATTTCAAATTAATATTTGGACATGCGATTTGAGACTACAGCTCCAAAAAAGTAGGATTTTAATTTCAAACCCTAATTTTATCTCTTTAACGTAACACCCTTTCTATAAGTTTATATCGATCCACCATCATTTTGAATTTTGTAAAATGGGACTAATGCTCGGCGTGAAGAGATTATTCTACCAAATTTGAAAGAATTAAATTAAATAATAACTAACTAGTAGATCTTTATAAAACTATGTATATTTGAAAGTTTGTGATCACGAAACATTTATTTATGAAAAGATTATATGGACATATGGGATGTATCGATGCGGCACCTTAGAATATTTTTATATGTCCAAACAAACCCTAAGAATCAATTTACTTCAATATGATATCCATATTGATTTTTTATAACCTAATTTAAAAGTAAGAATTTAGAAGTTGAGTCTGCACTAATTGATCATGCATGGTTATTATATTTAGTAATTGAGGCAATTATACATTGGAGTTTTAATTTTTTTTATTCAGGCATACTTATTTAGGTTTTTATAGATGAATTTTTACTTTCTGCAATACCATATTGAACTAAGTGAATATTTTATTTAGAAGTTTAAATTATGAAGGGATATGACCAAAATTTTAGAGACACACCTAAACTAAAAATAATGTCCTATTACCCCAATGAACTTTTTTTTTTTGGTAATTTTTTACACCTTTTGTCTTACATAGAACAACTCGTGACCCCACACAATTGAGGTGTGTGTGATATATTTGGATGTCACGTGAGTCAAGAGGATCACAAAATTTTCAAAAATGGGTTTGGGGGTAATAGGACCTTCATTTAATTAAGGTGTCTTTGAAGTTTCGGTCATAGTCTAAGGGGACACTTATGTATGTTTCCAATTATTAATGAAAGCATATTATTTATTATTAATTAATAGTACTATCATATACTACTAAAAGAAAATTAATTCTTTACTAAACTAAACATGAACATAAAATAGTTAAAAATACATTTGACTACTCCTTTATCATTAATTTTTAGTTTAATATATGAAAAACATTCGCATATTAGGACATACGAAAAAAATACTTAAATGTAATAGGTGAATGTACATATTTTAATAATAAATAGACAACATTTCAATCTTGGTTCAACATGGTGGAAGATGTGACATATCAATCCGTATAAAATTTTTATACTTTAGTATAAAAATAATCTAAATATATAAGTTCTTATGTTTTATAATTTAAAAATATTTTTTGTAAACAAAAGATTACTTTATTTATGTATTGTAATATATGTTCTGAAAAACGTTATGTATGCGAGTTTTTCATTAATAAATTAATGAATGTTGTTAAAAGAATTGCAATTCACACCAATTAAGTTTTTCAGCATTTAATTTAATTGGTATCAAATTATTTTTAAAATTTGATAACAATCTTTGTCTTTTTTAAAAAAAATCTAATTAAGTTTACAGAGGAATGAACATGCTATTTAATTGTCATTTTTTTATGAAGAAACAAAAGCATGATTTTAATGTGAAACAAATACATTTAAAAAAATAATAATAATTAAATAATAAAAAAAAAAACTCAAAAGAATATAATATAAAATTTATACTTTGCTAAATACATAACTTATAAGGTATTTTCTGCACAAATAAAATTAAAAGTTTAATGAATAGAAGACAAAGCTACAACACATTATGATATATTCATTGCATAGTCAACATGCAAATGTACTCTTTTTCCTTCAACGATACTACATAAAGCAATGATAACTAGATGAAAATAAAACTCACGCAGTTCACTAATATAACAAACTTTAGAAATTCAACTTTAATTTTTTCTTCTCAAAATGTAAAAAAATTACACTAGAGATTAATTAACATAACTTTATTCTAATAAAATTAATATTGCTTCATAAATAACATTTATCCTTTCACGCCCCGAAACTAAACCCCTGGCGAGACTGGAACTCGAAGACCATTGTTGTCCCTCAAGCGAACCCCTGGCCTAGCTACTTATATTAATGGAAGACAAACCTCAACTTTGACACGAGTAAAACATAGAAAAAGGGAAAAATACGCCATGTCATAACTTTGGCCAAAATGGCACTTGAGTCTGAATAACTGAAAGCAACTCCAAACTAAAATACTATAATCAACGAAGCCTCTAAGTATCTAGAGAGAGATGTTGGGACACACCCCACAACATCCTAAAATCTAAGCTAATATAGAAATAAAAAGGATGTCCTCTAAAATACAAGGAGGCTCACCACAAACTCTGAATCTCAATCACGATCAACGACTTAAGCTTGAGGGGATTAGATTAACTTACCTTGACTCTGCTTAACTCAAGAGTATACTTAAATCATATGATATACATATAAAGCAGTTTAAATCACATGCAAGATGTGTGTGTGTGTGTGTATATATATATATATATATATATATATATACACACACACACATAAAGATCATAAATTACTTAAAACAACTTAGTTCGTTATAGGAAATGCAATAACAAACTCAACATTACTTATATAAGAAAGTAATATCGCCTCAGTGGTTTTCTCTAACCGACAACAATCATTATCGGCCTAAGGTGATGATAGAACATCTTACCACAAGTTGTAAGAGGAACATCCTACACCTTGCCATCGGTATAGGACCTAGTTCAACTTATTGGGTTCACTATATCTCCTTATGTGATCACCTAAAAAGTATTAAACGTCAATTCTCACGTTAGCTACATGGTTTACATGGAGACTTGAGTTGATATGAACTCTCGTCCCCACATCGGTTCTCAATACTACTGCCACAATGTACTTTAGCTCATACCTTTAATAAAATTTACTTCCTTTGGGTTGATATAATTTACTGAACCCATTAGCTTTGAAAAGCTCTTTTTGGAATCAATGTTCCTCTTTTATTTCAAACTCTTTTGGAACTTCTAGTTCAAATGTGAAACATTTTTAGAACTCTAGGGAATACTCAGTTCCCTTATATCTTTTTGAGAATTGAACTCAACTCTTGTCCTTTACTTAACATGAAACTTTAACTCCTAGGAATACTTAGTACTCTTATAGCTTTTGATATAGGAACTCAACTCTTTACTTGACTTAACTTGAAACTTTAACTATGAGGGAATACTTAGTTCCCTTATAGCATTTGAGAATTGAACTCAACTCTTTACTTGACTTAACTTGAAACTTCAACTCTCAGGGAATACTTAGTCCCTTATAGATTTTAAGAAATGAACTCAACTTTTTACTTGACTTGAACTTTAAGTCTTTCAAACAAAGTGAAAACATTTGTTAAAGACTTTAGAAAACATTACCTTGTCTTGCTTCTTAACTTTTAGACTTGGCTCTTAACCTCGTTGACTTTGATCATACTTCCCTTGAATTGATTTATGGATTCAAAGATCATGATATGATGTTTATGAATGATTTCGTGATTCTTAGATGTACCTTAGAGTGTTGGAAACAACTAGGAATGAGGGGTAAATCCCTTAGGAACTAGTACGAAAAGATAAGGAAAGATCGGGGTCTCCAGGGGGTCTTGGCGCTTTGAGAGGCCCATAGAGCAATAGCCTGATGGAAAGAGGCTTTCCTCAGAAACTCTCATAAGTGCGGTGCGCCAGAGTCTGATGCTCAAACTCTGTTCTGAAGGGCAATTAGAGGTGCGGCGCCCCAGCATCCCCCAACGGGTTTTCCAACTTTCTTCGTCGTTTTTCATCTCTAAACCTTCCAATATCCCATGGATCCCACCAGAAACACTCAGGATTCTAAATTAACTTATAACCCAATGATTTAGGCCTGAAACAGACCTAAAACATGGATTACAACTAACATCGATCAATAACAATCCAATCAACAAGAACGTCAAACTTTCTTCAAAGATTCAAACCTCTAACATGGGATTAGTCATGAACTTGACTGATTTTAATGAAATTGTTGTGTTGTTCAAGTAATCCAACACTAAAAATCCCACATACCTTGTAAGGGATCACCCCTGATAAAAATACACGAAGCTAAACTTGGTGTTCTCGTGTCTTCTTTTTCCTTCTCCTCTTTTATTTTTGTTTTCAAAACCCTAGTGTGTTTCCTAAGTGCGTAAACTGAATGGGATCACTTTATACCCCAAAATATTACTCCAAAAAGAAATAATAAATTGACTTAAGCTAAAGACCACAACACCGTTACTATATCCGCTTTTGGAACTTTCCTTGCTCAACAACCCACTTCCAAAGGTCATATCTCACTCATACGATCTCGGAAATTTGCAAACTTGGGTTTGTTGGAAAGTTCTTCCAATGAGATTTCCATCAATATACAATAATAACCCCAAATTCTGTTCAGAATTAAGTTATGGCCGTTTGAAAACGGCCAAAACACACTTCTGAAATCTCGATATTTTCCAGATTTTCTCATTTTCTCTAAATTTGTTTCTCCTTGCTTTTCTTAGCTTGATTTTAGTCTCTCTAGAATACGAGATATTACAATATCTCTCTCTTGGGAAAATTCTTCCTCGAATGAAAATTCTTTCTCTAAACTAAAGACAGATTTCATTTCAGCACTTAAGAACACAAGTAAATATTACATGCTTATACATAACGCCATAAAGTGTTAAGAAGAGAGCTTAGTACCTTAATTTGCCTCCTTTCCAGATTAAAAGAGATGTGAATATCTCTTATTCATACCCTCCTCTTCTTCCCAAGTAGCTTATTTAACAATTTAGTTCATCCAAAGGATCTTGACTGAAACAACTTCTTTTGTCCTCATTTTGCAAACTGCCGATCCAAAATTTGAACCATAACTTCTTCATTGGATAAGTTTTTCTTAATCCCAAAATTCTCTGTTGGTACTATCAATGAAGGATCAGCCAAGCACTTCTTAAACATTGTAATACTTAATACCTAACAAACTTCTTCTAACTCTTGGGGTAGCTCAAAAATATAAGCCACATTTCCCACTCTTTTGGAGATTCTATAAGGTCCAATATGCTGACGACTAAGTTTTCCCTTCCTACAAATCCTCATAAATCCTTTCATAGGTGAAACCTTTAGGTACAACCAATAATCAACCTTAAACTCTAATGGACTTCATCTAACGTCTGTGGAGGACTTTTGGCTATTTTGTGTTGTCTTCAACATTTCTTGAATAACTATCACCTTCTCCATAGCTTGGTGAACTAAATTTTGTCCTATCAACCCTGGTTCGCCATCCTCGAACCACCAAATAGGAAATTTGTATCTTCTGTCACAAAGATTTTTATATGGAGCCATTTGGACTCTCGAATGATAAATATTGTTGTAAGCGACCATGATAAGAGGTAGGCGATAATACCAATTTACATTGAAGTCGATAACACAAGGTCTCAACATATCTTTTATGGTCTTGATAGTGCACTCTGCTTGTGAATCTGTTTGAGGATGAAATGCGATGCTCAAATTCACCTTGGAACCCAAACCTTTCTGGAAAGAATTCAATACTTGTGTAGTAAGTTGTGCACCTCTATCTGAAATAATAGAGATTAGGACTCCATGAAGTATTACAATTTCCTTGAGGTAAAACCTAGCGTAATCCTCAGCCAAATAGGTAGTGTTGACCGGCAAGAAATTGGTTAACTTTGTCATTCTGTCGACAATCACCCTAATGGAATTATGTTGCCTTCACAATCTTGGAAAGCCTGTGATGAAGTACATATTAATCATCTCCACTTCCATTTTGTAAGTTCTATATTTTATTTAAACCTCCAGGTCTTTGGTGTTCTACCTTAACTTGCTGACAATTTGAACACTTGGAAACAAATTTAGCATTATCTTTCTTCATGCATTGCAACCAATATACCTCTCTAAAATCACGATACATTTTGGTGGAACCCGGATAAATGGAATATCTAGAGCTATGAGCCTCCTCCAAGATCTTCTCTTGAAGTCCATCCACCTTAGGTACACAAAATCTGCCTTGGTATTTCAACACACCATCTTCCCCTTGTTCAAAAGTCAATACTCTTTGGCTATGGACACTTGTCTTCAAATCAAGCAGAATAGGGTCTTGGTCTTGCTTCTCTTTCACTTTTGACACCAAGGATAATTCATCCCCAATGGTTACCACTATGCCTCCTTCTATTGAGTCCATAAGTCTGACCCTCAAACATACAAGCATGTGCACATCTTTTGCTAACTCCCTTATTTCTTCTTCGACATGGGAAGTGATTATAACACCCCTAAAATGACTTGGGTGAATCCAGAGTCTAACACGATTCTAATGATTGTCATAGGTACTAAAAAGGTATAAAAAGTATTATTGAGGCATTGTCTAGAGTTTTATGTGATTTCAAAGTGAAACATCAAGAGACTACCAAGGCGTTCGATGACTTAGCCACCTATTTTCCTCATATGTGGTTATGTGCCTATTTTTGTGTTTAATGATTTAATGAGGTCATTATATGAGTTATAATGGTTTTTATAGGAAAAGTGTCAAGTTTAATGAAGTTTGAAGGTAAAATGTCCATGACGTTCGAAAGGTTTTCCTTGAAATGACCTTGTGTATCTGTGCATGTTTCGTCGTGTTTTAAATGTTCGTTTTAGATGAAATTTATTAATTAAGTTCTAAACGCGTATACAAACATATTTGGGTTGGAAATGTCTTGGTAAGACTCCACATAGGACCCACAAGGGTCCCTAGAGGAGGACCCCAACTCAAGACTTAAAGTTGCATGGC
Organism: Solanum peruvianum; assembly: GCA_027705065.1. NCBI lineage: Eukaryota > Viridiplantae > Streptophyta > Magnoliopsida > Solanales > Solanaceae > Solanum > Solanum peruvianum. The sequence continues at coordinate 44,100,350 of JAKWJD010001759.1, read as the reverse complement.
AGTTTGCATGCAGTGCCAAATGTCGACTTGGGGCGTCGATTGAGCCTGCAACTATGCAGGTTGAGGATCTTAAGGAGCAACAAACGATACACCCATTGACAGTGCGTGGTGTCACCCACTGAACGTCAATACTAGGGCGTCAATGGTGCTGTGAATTTCTTGCAATTTTCTGTTAAAGCTTGGGAGTTTTGGGAAATTCACTCCAAGTCTGATAAAATAGGAGGACAATTATTTTGGTTGTTGAAAGGTATTTTAAGAGTTTATAATCCATAAAGCTCTCATTAAAACACTAGCACCTAAATTAAAACCCATTCCCTCCCAAAGTTTCTTCACAAACCACCATGAGAGCTTAAGGTGAAGATAGAGCTTGAACATGGACCTTCAGTGGAGTTTCTTCTTCAATTATCGTTGGATGCTTATAATAAGGTATGGAGTTCTTATTCTAAGGCATTCTATTACCTTAGAGTCAATTTCAAAGATGATTTTCAAAGAATTCAAAAATATGAAAAAGTCCAACTTTATGATTTTCAAAGATTTCAAAAATATGAAAAAATTCAATTTTCTACTTTATGTCTTGGGTTCTTGCATGAAACATTTTCAAACATTAAGATATAATATTACTTTTTTCCAATCGAATTCTCCATGAAATCTTGACCCTCTCAAATCTCTCAAATTGACTGAAATATGGGTTATGTGATCATTCTTTGATATTAACGAATTCAAGTGTAGATTGTTATGGATTTTCTTTCATGTATAGATTATGATTAAATTTTTTATAGGTTATTCCAATTTGATCAACTGCATATTATATATTCTTATATCATTAAATATTAATCTTATTGAATTGATATTGACTTAATGCTTATGAATACTAGTGTAGTTTTCTATGGGCTATTGATTGATATAATAATTGTATTGAATTGATATCTATCTTGTCATAGATTGATAAATCTATATTGAATTCACCTATATTCACTGAGTATTAAAGTTCATGTATTATATTCATTTTCATGGCCATGAGTGAGATGGAATGGATGGTATACTGCCCGAACTCTCTTAATATTATGTATAACTTTTGTATTTCAATGATGATTGATATGGTCCACTTATGGTGGTGGTGCTATGTGAATTGATATTGCCTTGTCGACGTTAGTTCATGTAATATGATGATCATGGCCATGTTGGCACTACTTGAAGTATTATGATGATTTTTGTAGCTGATTTATGTGGTGTATGAGCATATCTATCTACATGTGATTAAGTGAAAGTATGTGTTCTTTAATGTATATTAGGAGTCATGTTAGAGTACGACTATGTGTTCATGAGTGTAGTCTTAGTGTTGATGCATGATTGTTCCTAAATTGACTATATCAGTATATATGATGGTTATATTAATGATATTATAGCAATATATAGGATGACATAAAGATGATAAGGTTCATTCGTAAGTGTTTGAAAGAATAATATACTATATGTTACAATGTAAAGAATGGTGTGTCATGTTGTGGTAGACTTGTGTCCCTCACTTGATACATATATGAATGATATGTGAATATGAGATGTATTTACTAGGTGGGATTAGTTCCCCTTGTCATGCATAAAAGAATGATATGTGAGACCTTAAATGATTTTAAGAAGGTCATGTACGAGGAAAATTTTTTGTTATGAATTTTACGTCGAAGACCCGTAATGTATCCTTCATGTAAAGGATGATAGAATTAGGGTTGATTGCCGGTAACGACATCATATCATCCTTAGGAAAGTCACGATGAACTAGCTTAGTCGCCATTGAAAGGTATCCCCAAGTGGACCTCTTTGGTAGGGTGAATGTGATTGGGTTACAACCTAGATATGGAACTTCTTCATGTGATCCTTTAACGTCAATTACTCTATGACAACCAAGGCTAGCATAGAGTGAGTGTGTCATGGTAAGTAGTTCTACTTAATAAAGAGGCTAGAGTATAATGTAGATCTACTTAAAAATGAGACTGGAGTGCCTAAAAGTCTTTCATATTCCTTTCCCATGTGCCTACATGGGATGTGTCCTAATTATACCCTTGGCAAGTAGAATACCCTGATTGGAGTAGGTTAGAACTCCGGATTCCATGTCTAGATATAAATATCTATCTCGGTTATTGCCTATTATCATCATATGGGATATTACTAGCATTTGAGAAGTTCTATGAAGTTTAGGTGGTGGTATGGAGCATATCTAGACATTGCACAATAGTCGTGGAAGGTGTTAGTTAGAGTCCCTAAGTATTTTCCAAGACCATTACTTGAATATCCTTATGTGATGAATGAGTCTTAAATGAACTAATGAATATAATCACTTAAGTTAAGAAAATATGTAAATGAATAAGTACTTATCTAAAGTAGTTAAGGGTTGTCTAGTTAAGGTCTGAAGCGGGCATAAGAATGGTCACTCCATCTTACCAAGGTATGTCTTAAGAATTACTCTAGTTAGGGAAGATGGTTTATTATGTGGATATGATCTAAGACTTAGGTATTCTTAAGGATTAGATAGATTATCTTGAAGAGGTCAATTAGGGACGTTATCTTCTTGATTTACTTAAATAAGTCTTTTGGTAGCCTTTGGAAGGAGAATGTCGTATTATCTATGTGTTGATGTATTAAGTGAGAATGATTATATCTTAGGTAGTCCATCGGATCTCTTAAGTGTTTGTGTAAGGTATTATATGGGCGGTCACATCACAACCCACTAAAGTGAAACTTAGAATCACCTTTGGTAGGAGGATCTCATGTTCATGTGTTTTATGTGTTGTACGTGTGTTTATCTCATTATAGGTGGTCTTAAAGATCATTTAGATATGACTAGAGAGGTCGTATGCACGGTCTCTCTTTGTCTTACTTAAGTGACTCTTAGGATAGCTTCTAGCGAGGGGATTACATGCTAGAAGGTGTCAAAAGTGAGGTTAAGAAACTTCACTGTAACAGTGAAGATGTTCACTGTAACAGCGAAGAAGTTCACTATACAATGAAGTAGTTCACTGTAATGTGTTCTCTAAAATGGCATAAATGATTCCTTATGTGTTTCAAAGTTGTTAAATGTTTTTCTTATTCTTATAGTATGATGTTTTAATCAAAATTATGGAAATCATGTTATTTACTAAATTTCATTTTTTTCATGGTTTTTGCATGACTTTCATATTTGGTGCATGTAATTTGCTAAGCCCTTATTTTCCCTTTTTGACAAAAATATAGGGAATTGGATGTCTTGATTTTCCATGGATGATGGAAAGGTATCTAACGGTTGAAGATGAAGTATTGGTTAGTCCTGATCGATTAGAGGACAATATCCAAATGTTGTTTTATGTCTTTGTCTTTACTTTATGTCTTGTATGGGCTTAGTCCCAAGTGTTGTATACTGCAAAATTTAGATGGTTTGATGAGATGTTGTAAAGGTTTAATGTTTTAAATAAAAGTCTTCTTCTTACGTAATGATTAAGGAAAGAGTTCTTCGTGTGTTAAGAATGTTTTCAATTTTTAGTCATTTTAGAATGTTTATTATGCAATGAATGATACGAGTGGCTTTGATGAGAATTATTGAAGTCTCATTTGACATGTGGTGAAATAAGGATGCTCGAACTTCTAGGGTGTACATGCAGGTCGTTCTAGTACATCCCATGGACAACCTGCTTAAGGAATAAACAACTATATTAGCCTTGCCTGGGTAGTAAAGAATACTCAAGTCATAATCCTTGAGTAATTCCAACCACCTTCTCTATCTAGGGTTGAGCTCTTTCAGAGAGAACACATATTGGAGGATCTTCTGATCAGTGAATATATTCACATGAACACCATATAAAGGATGACATCATATCAAAAATGAAAACACTACTGCAGCCAATTCTAAGTCATGAGTTGGATAATTCTTCTTATGAACTTTCAACTATCTAAAAGCATAAGCTATGACCTTTCAATTTTGCATTAATACACAGCCCAAGCCAACTCTTGATGTGCCACAATATATTACAAAGCCTTGAGTACCTTCTGGTAAGGTCAAAACCATAGCGCTGGTCAATCTCTTTTGCAACTCTTGAAATCTTTTCTTACAAGATTCAGGCCGTTCAAAATTGACTGTCTTCTGAGTTAACTTGGTCAAAGGATAAGAGATAGATGAGAATCCTTCAATAGATCTCCTATAATACGCAGCCAAGCCGAAGAAACTCCTTATATTTGTCGGAGATGTGGGTCTAGGCCAACTCTGAACTGCTGTTATCTTCTTAGTGTCAACTTTAAAACCTTCATCAGAAATAATGTGGCCTAGGAACGCCAGAGACTTAAGCCGAAACTCGCACTTGGAGAACTTGGCATACAACTTCTTGTCTCTCAAAGTCTGAAAACAACCTTTAGGTGAGTACAATGATCTTCTTCATTCCTTGAATAAATGAGTATGTCATCAATGAAAATGATGACAAAAAGATCCAAAAAAGGTTTGAAGAATCGGTTCATAAAATCTATGAATGATGTGGGTGCAATAGTCAAAACAATAGACATAACCAGAAATTCATAATGCCATACCTTGTTCTAAAATTTGTCTTGGGAATATCAGATTCCCTAACTCTTAACTAACGATAGCTTGATCTGAGGTCAATCTTGGAAAAGCAATAAGCACCCTGAAGTTGATCGAAGAGATCATATATCCTTGAAAGAGGATATTTATTCTTGATGGTCACCTTATTTACCTGACGGTAATCTATACAAATCCTAAGGGACCCATCATTCTTCCTAACAACCAAGACCGGAGAGCCCCAAGGTAAGACTCTTGGTCGGATGAAGACTTTATCTAACTGATCAATCAATTGATCTGTTAGTTCATTTAATTTTACTTGTGAGATAGGAAGAGTATATGGCATAGCATCTATGCTGAATTCTATCTCTCTTTCACGAGAGACTCCGGCTAGATCATTACGAAAGACTTCTACAAACTCACTGACTATATGAATTGACCTCAACACTTGAGTCATTAACTGGGACTAAGTGTGTCACGACCCAATTCGGGGACGCGACTGGCACCCACATTTACCCTCCTATGTGAGCGAACCAACCCATCTAAAACTTAACATTTCAATATAATATCAACAGAAAATAATGCGGAAGACTTAAACTTATAAATAAAACAACTCAAAAACTATATTTATTATCCCCAAAATCTGGAAGTCATCATCACAAGAACATCTATCTCAAATTACTAAACTAGGAATGTCTAAGAACAAAATACAACTAAAAAGCTAGTCCATGCCGGAAGTTCAAGGCATCAAGACTTGAAGAAGAAGACCCAGTCCAAGCTAGACGCATTAGCTCACCCTGAATTTCCGATGGAGTGAAGACTGGCTTGATCTACTGCTGAGTCGAAGTTGACGGAACGTTTGCTGCATTACCCAAATAACAAAGAGGAAAACATAAAAGTAGGGGGTCAGTACAACCACACGTACTGAGTAGATATCATCGGCTAACTCAGAATAGGGAACAATATATATCAATAATAATGTAAATTAACTACAATACTCAACATGTAACAACAGCAATTACTTTATCATTAACAATTACCGTCAAGTTCACACATGAGGACTCATGCCTCAATACCATACTCATTTGGGAATTAAGTTCATTAGATTGAGTATATTCATTATCTTTCAAGATTCATTATCTTTCTTCCTCTTGTGTCGGTACGTGACACTCCGCTCCTCATATTCATTCTATCCTGGTGCCGGAACGTGGCACTCCGATCCTCATATTCATTCTATCCTGGTACCGGAACGTGGCACCCGATCCATATACTATCCTGGTGTCGGAACGTGACACTCCGATCCTCATATTCATTCTATCCTGGTACCGGAACGTGGCACCCTATCCATAGTCTATCCTGGTGTCGGAACGTGACACTCCGATCCTCATATTCATTCTATCCTGGTACCGGAACGTGGCACCCGATCCATATTCTATCCTGGTGTCGGAACGTGACACTCCGATCCTCATATTCATTCTATCCTGGTACCGGAACGTGGCACCCGATCCCCTAATTCATCAAGCCTTCTTTTACACTAAGGCATCCTCATTCTCATTATATAATTTATCAAGCCTTCTTTCATACTAAGGCATCATCAATCTTATTATATAATATATCAAGCGAATTAGGGTTCTTTCAAGATTTGGGATTCAATAGCTTCATCATGCTTTGTTAATTCATCACAATTTTCATAATCATAATCATGCAAGCATACAATTTAAGCACAAAGCAGGGTTTACAATACTATCAACACATAATATTCACTATTAAGAGTTCACTACGAATATCGTAATATAAACCATAACCTACCTCCACCGAAGAATTGAAATCAACAAGAAATTCCCAAGCTTTGTTATTCTCCTCAGCCTCTCGATCGAGCTCTCTATCCCTTTCTGTTCTTTCTCTTTTGTTTTCTTATGTTCAAACCCTCTTTCTTTTACCCTAATTAATCATATAATTAAGTGTGAAAAAGGACAATAAACCCCACTAATTAACTTAAGGTTACCCCTTTTAACCCCTAAGTAATTAGACTTATTAATGTTAACCCTCAATCTTTATGATTAAGGAAAGAATAGTCAAAAACGACCCTTAAAACGTGTGGAGAAATCCTAAACTGCCTGGGATTGCGCAGCCTATGACGGGCCGTCGTGCCTGCGACGGTCCGTCACGATGGCTGTCGCAACCTCCCAACTTCCAGGTGGTCTGTGACGGCCCGTCACACCTGTGACGGTCCGTCCTGCACCTCCGTCATGACGGTCAGAAACTCGTTTCTTGCACCAAATTCTCAAAAGTTGAAGTTTTTTGCAACGGAACTCACGACGGTTCGTCGTGTATGTGACGGCACGTCCTGCAGGTCCGTCACAATTTACAGAGAGTCGATTTTAATATCCAATTTGAAGAATTCTAAGTGTCATGGGACGACACCTCCTCGACGGGCCGTCGTGACCACGACGGTCCGTCGGGACACACGTCGTCTCAGCCAGTTTTCCCCGTATTACAATCTGCTGCTCAAACGACTAAACAGGTCGTTACAATAGATACCAATTTACCCATCGTTCGTCCCCGAACGATCAAAAGAAGAAAAACAATGGCGAAAAGGAGTACCTGAATCTGTAAACATATGTGGGTATTTTTCTTGCATATCTGCCTCCTTCTCCCTAGAATCTCTTAACAGATCAGTCCCCCAAGGTCTAACTTCAAATGCATCAAACCACCCAATGGGAGATATACACCTCCTCCCATACAATGCTTCAAATGGAGCCATGTCGATACTGGAGTGATAGCTATTATTGTATGAAAACTCTGCCAACGGTAAGAAGCTATCCCAATGGCCACCAAACTCTATCACACACGCACGAAGCATATCCTCCAACACTTGAATCGTTCGCTCAGACTGACCATCAGTCTGAGGGTGAAACGCCGTACTAAGGTCCAACCTAGTACCTAATTCTGCATGCAATGTTCTCCAAAACTTAGAAGTAAACTGCGTACCTCTATCTGATATGATTGAGAGTGGAACTCCATGCAACCGAACGATTTCTGAGATGTAGATTTTGGCTAACTTCTCTGCACTGTAGGTCACCTTGACCGGAATGAAATGAGCAGACTTAGTTAACCTATCAACAATCACCCAAATAGAGTCATACTTACCCAATGTCATTGGAAGACCAACCACGAAGTCCATCGCGATTCTCTCCCACTTCCATTCAGGAATGGGCATTCTCTGAAGTGTTCCTCCGGGCCTCTGGTGTTCATACTTTACTTGTTGACAATTTGGACATTTGGCCACAAACTCAACAATATCTCGCTTCATTCTACTCCACCAGAAGTGTTGCTTTAGGTCGCGGTACATCTTGGTTGCACCAGGATGTATAGAATATCCGGAACTATGAGCCTCTGTCAGAATAGTGGTGATCAAATTATCGACGCCGGGTACACATACTCTTCCCTTAATCCTCAAAACACCTTCCCCATTGATTATTGCTTCCTTAGCCTCTCCTTGCAACACTTTATCTCCAATTCGCCTTAGTTTCTCATCATCAAACTGTTTCCCCTTAATCTGATCAAGGAAAGAGGATTTTGCCTCTACACAAGCTAACAATCCTCCCTTCTCGTTTATTTCTAACCTCATAAGGTCATTAGCCAAAATATGCACTTCTCTAGCCAATGGGCGTCTAGAAGCTTGCAATGAGCTAGACTTCCCATGCTTCCGGCCTTCCTACTCAAAGCATCTGCCACAACATTTGCTTTTCCCGGATGATACAAGATAGTGATGTCGTAGTCCTTCAGTAGTTCCATCCATCTCCTCTGTCTCAAGTTCAAGTCTTTCTGAGTGAATACATACTGTAGGCTACGATGGTCCGTGTAGACTTCACACTTAACCCCATACAAGTAGTGTCTCCATTGCTTTAGTGCAAATACTACCGCGGCCAACTCCAAATCATGGGTCGGATAGTTACGTTCATGCACCTTTAATTGCCTCGAAGCATAAGCAATCACATTCTTCTCTTGCATTAGCACTGCACCCAACCCAGAATAGGATGCATCACAATAAACAATGAAGTTTTTACCCTCTACCGGCAAGGTGAGGATAGGCGCGGTAGTCAACAAAGTTTTAAGCTTCTGAAAGCTTTCCTCACACTCATCTGACCATACAAATGGAACATTTTGCTTAGTCAAGTTCGTCAATTGGGAAGCAATAGAAGAGAATCCCTTGACGAATCGGAGGTAGTAGCTAGCTAAACCCACAAAACTCCTTATTTCTGACACGTTTGTAGGTCTTACCCAATTCTTCACTGTCTCAATCTTGGATGGATCCACCATCACTCCATCCTTAGAAACCACGTGCCCCAAGAAGGACACTGAATCTAGCCAAAACTCACACTTGGAGAATTTCGCATAAAGCTTTTTCTTCCTTAACAACTCTAACACCATTCTCAAATGTTCCTCATGTTCCTTCTTACTCTTGGAGTATATCAGTATATCATCAATAAACACGATCACAAAGAGATCAAAATATGGCTTGAAGATCCCGTTCATCAAGCTCATGAAGGCAGCAGGGGCATTAGTAAGACCAAAAGACATTACCACAAATTCATAATGCCTATACCTAGTTCGAAAAGCAGTCTTTGGCACATCCGTTGCTCGTATTTTCAATTGGTGATAACCGGATCTCAAGTCAATTTTTTAGAAGACACAAGCACCTTGTAACTGATCGAACAAGTCATCAATGCGAGGGATGGGGTACTTGTTCTTAATATTTACTTTGTTCAACTGTCGGTAATCTATGCACATTCGGAAACTCCCATCCTTCTTCTTCACAAATAGCACCGGAGCACCCCAAGGAGATGCACTTGGTCTAATAAAGCCTTTACTCAACAATTCTTGAAGTTGGGCCTTTAACTCTCTTAACTCCGCGGGAGCCATTCTATAAGGAGGTATAGAAATGGGGCGAGTACCCGGTTCAAGATCGATACAGAAGTCAATATCCCTATCTGGTGGCATACCAGGAAGATCTGCAGGAAACACATCCAAAAACTCACAGACTACCGAAACTGACTCAATCGAAGGTACTTGAGTAGTGTCATCCTTGAGATGTGCCAAGAAAGCTAAACACCCTTTACTCACCATTTTCTTAGCACGAAGAAAGGAGATAATACGCACCGGACTGGAAGCGTAGTCGCCCTCCCACACTAACGGATCTGCCCCAGGCTTGGCTAGCGTCACTGTTTTAGCATTACAATCCAGAATCGCAAAATTCGGAGAAAGCCAAGTCATGCCCAGAATTACCTCAAAGTCACCCATTTCTAAAATAACCAAGTCTACATACGTGTTGCTCCCCACAAAATTTACCAAACAAGACCTATACACTTTTTCGACTATCACAGACTCACCCACCGGAGTAGAAACACGAATAGGCGTGTCAAGCAATTCACAAAGTAAATTCAGACCATTAGCAAATGAGGAAGATACATAAGAAAATGTGGAGCCAGGGTCAAATAATACAGATGCCATGCAATCACAAACCAAAAGATTACCTGTGATGACAGCATCAGACGCCTCCGCTTCAGATCTCCCAGGGAAAGCGTAGCAATGAGCCCCATTATTTGTCTGTCCGTTGCCCCTACCATGTTGTGTAGTAGTGGCTCCGTTTTGCCCTTCACCTCTGCCGTTCGGGTGACCACCATTACCTCGGCCACCACGCCCTCCAGAATAACGACCTCTACCATTACCACCCCTACCTCTAGCCAATGGGGTTCTGTAACTCTGGTTTGGACAATACCTCTTAATGTGTCCAATCTCTCCACATCCATAACATTCTCTGGGTTCACGCATCGGCCTCTCAGAGAAGTGTTGACCGTTCTGAGGTGGACCCCCAACTACAGTCTGTAGTGAAGACTGAATTGGTCGACTTGCGTAACCTCCGGAGCTCTGTCTTCTAGAGTGAGAACCATTAAACTCACCTCCCCTTCGAAACCTCTTTGATGTCGGTGTTGTGGTGAAGTCATCTGGCTTCACTCCTTCCACCTCTATCACAAAGTCTACCACCTCTTGGAAAGATGTTGCCGTTGCCTCTACCTGTAAGGCTGAAATCCGCAACTCCGACCTCAACCCCTTTACGAAACGGCGAATCCGTTCTTGTGGACTGAAACAAAGTTGGGTGGCATATCTGGATAGTGCGCGAAATTTAGCCTCATACGCGTTTACTATCATCCTTCCTTGTTCAAGACTCAAGAACTCATCCCTCTTTCTATCTCTCAAGGTCCTTGGGATATATTTCTCCATAAATAGGGTAGAGAATGATTCCCAAGTCATAGGTGGTGCCTCTGTTGGTTGACACTCAACATGTGAACGCCACCACATTTTGGCGTTACCTTGGAACTGATAGCTCACGAACTCGACACCAAACCTCTCTACTATCCCCATCTTGTGTAGTAGCTCATGACAATAAACCAGAAAATCATAAGCATCCTCAGATTCTACACCCTTGAAGACTGGAGGTTTCAATTTCAAGAACTTACTAAAAAGTTCGTGTTGATCGTTTGTCATAATAGGCCCAGTAGTCAGACGTGGAAATGTGCCTATTCCCAATGTTGCATCCATGCGGGGAGCCATAGTAGCCGCATGTCGTATCTCTGAAACCGGAGGTGTTGGTGCAGAAACCACTGGAGGTGCTTGACCCTGATCAGACAACCGCTAAGATAAGCAAGTACTTGGTTGATCATCTCTGGGGTAGGTTGGTGTGGCATTTCCTCATTCTGCCCTTGTTCGGTTTCCCCTTCCTCACCCTCTCTTACTACATCCTCAGTCGGTGGAGGAGTCACCGCCCTAGTATCAGATGGGCTAGGGGCTCGTCCTCTTCCTCTAGAGGACGTCCTCCACGACCTCTTCCACGGCCTCTTGCCGCTGTTCCTCCTCGAGCCACAGCCCCAGTGGCTGGCTCAGTAGTTTCATGTCTTTCCGTTGTCGCTGCTGGTGCGGTCGTTGCTCTAGTTCTAACCATCTGCGAAATAGAGTGAAGATGGTCAGATACCAATTTGTATCACCTAGATACCAATTGGACTCAAGTAGTAGCACGAAAGAAAGAAAGAAAGAATGGAATTTTCCTAAAGTCTTATAGCCTCTCAAGGAAAAGTAAAGGCGTCCCCTACCGTTCCTTAAGACTCTACTAGACCTGTTCTTGTGTGATGAGACCAACGAACCTAATGCTCTGATACCAAGTCTGTCACGACCCAATTCGGGGACGCGACTGGCACCCACATTTACCCTCCTATGTGAGCGAACCAACCCATCTAAACCTTAACATTTCAATATAATATCAACAGAAAATAATGCGGAAGACTAAACTTATAAATAAAACAACTCAAAAACTATATTTATTATCCCCAAAATCTGGAAGTCATCATCACAAGAACATCTATCTCAAATTACTAAACTAGGAATGTCTAAGAACAAAATACAACTAAAAAGCTAGTCCATGCCGGAAGTTCAAGGCATCAAGACTTGAAGAAGAAGACCCAGTCCAAGCTAGACGCATTAGCTCACCCTGAATTTCCGATGGAGTGAAGACTGGCTTGATGTACTGCTGAGTCGAAGTTGACGGAACGTTTGCTGCATTACACAAATAACAAAGAGGAAAACATAAAAGTAGGGGGTCAGTACAACCACACGTACTGAGTAGATATCATCGGCTAACTCAGAATAGGGAACAATATATATCAATAATAATGTAAATTAACTACAATACTCAACATGTAACAACAGCAATTACTTTATCATTAACAATTACCGTCAAGTTCACACATGAGGACTCAAGCCTCAATACCATACTCATTTGGGAATTAAGTTCGTTAGATTGAGTATATTCATTATCTTTCAAGATTCATTATCTTTCTTCCTCTTGTGTCGGTACGTGACACTCCATCAATGAAAGTTCATTACATCATCAATGAAAACGATGACAAACAAATCCAAATAAAGTCTGAAGACTCCGTTTATAAGATACATGAATGTTGCTGGTGCATTATTCAAACAAAAAAACATAACCAGAAATTCAAAATGCACATACCTTGTTCTAAAAGCGGTCATGGGAAGAGGATATTTATCCTTTATGGTCACCTTATTTAATTAACGCTAGTCTGTACATGTCCTAAGGACCCATCCTTCTTCCAAACTAACAAGACTGAAGCGCTCCAAGGTGAGCCACTTGGTCGGATTAAGATTTTAAGGATATTTATGCATATATATAACTCATAAAGTAGTGAAAACAACTTAGTTCATTATAGGAAATGCAACAAAAAACTCAACTTTACTAATATAAAAAAGTAGTATCGCCTTTGTGGGAGTTTTTCTTATCGACAACGCTCATTATGAGCCTAAGTGATGACACAACGTCATACCTCACATTATAAGAGGACCATCCTACACCTTGAAATCAATATAGGACCTTACTAAACTAAGTGGATCCACTAGCTCTTCTTACGTGATCATCTAAAAATTATGACACGTCTTTTCCCATTTTGACTACACGATTTACATCGAGATTTGAGTTAATATGAATTCTCGTCTCCATATTGGTTCTCAATACTACTCCTGAAAATGTATTTTATCTCATACTTTTAATTAAAATTCCTTCCTTTGGATTGAGATAATTTACTGAACCCATTAGCTTTCAGAAACCCTTTTGGAATCAATGTTCCTCTTTTAGTTCAAAACTCTTTCGGAACTTCTAGTTCCCCTTTTAACTCAAATGTGAATCATATGTAAAACTCTAGGGAATACTTAGTTCCCTGATATCTTTTTGAGAATTGAACTCAACTCTTGCTCTTTACTCAACTTGAAACTTTAACTCTTACGGAAAATTCCCATATAGCTTTTGAGATATTAACTAAACTCTTTTTAATTTAAGTTTAAACTTCAACTCATAGGGAACACCTAATTCCCTTTTAGCATTTGACAATGACCTAAACTTTTTGCTTGACTTAACTTGAATCTTTACCTCTTAGGGAATACTTATTTCCCTTATAGATTTTAAGAAATGAACTCAACTCTTTACTTGAATTGAACTTTAAGTCTTTAAAATAAAGTGAAAACATTTGTTAAAGACTTTAGAAAACTTTACCTTGCCTTGGTTCATAACTTCTAGGCTTGGGTCTTAAGCTCTATGACTTTGACCTTATTTCCTTGAATAAAATTATGGATTCAAGGATCATAATTTCATGCTTATGGATGATTTCGTGATGTTCAAATGTATCTTAGAGTGTTGGAAAAACTAGGAATGAGGGGTACATCACATAGGAATAAGTATAAAAGATAGGGAATGAACGGGGTCTCCAGGGGGTCTTGGACCTTTCAGAAGTGCAGAGCTCCATAGACTGGCACTGTCCTCAGGAGCTCTGAGAGGCGCGGCACGCCTCAGCCTATCGGACAGACTCTGTCCTTAGGGGCTTTGGAGGCGAGTCTCCGCAACATCTGCCTAATGGGTTTTCCGATATTGTTCTTCGTTTTTCACCTCTGAACCATCCCAAACCCCCATGGATCCCAACATAAACACTTAAGATCCCTAATTAACTTATTACCCAATGATTTATACCCGAAACACTCCTAAAACATTGATTGCAACTAATAGCATAAACAACAATCCAATCAAGAAGAATGTCAAACTTTCTTCCAAGATTCCAACCTCTAACATGAGTTAAATCATGAACTTTACTGATTTGAATGAAATTTGTGTGTGGGCGAAGTAAACCAATATAAAAGAGCCCACATACCTTGTTAGGGATCACCCATGATGAAAATCCACGAAGCTAAACTTGGTGTTCTCGTTTCTTCTTCTTTCTTCTCATTTTTTCTTGTTGATTTAAAACCCTAGTCTATTTTCTAAGTGCATCAGCTGAATTGGATCATTTACACCTAAAAATATTATTGTAAAAAGAAATAAATAATTAACTGAAGGAAAATACTAAACCACCCTTACTAAATCCACTTTTGGAACTTTCCTTGCTAAACAACCTATCTTCCAAGGTCATATCTCACTCATACGACCTCAAAATTTCACAAACTTGGCGTCATTGGAAAGATATTCCAATGATATTTCTATATATATAATGAGATCACTAAAATCCTCTTGAGATGTATGTTATGACCGTTTGAAAATGGACATAACTAATTTTGAAATCTTGAAATCTTCAAGATTTTCCCAGTTTATATCAAATTTGTTTCTCCTTGCTTTTCTTAGCTTAATTTTAGTCTTTCTAGAATAAGATATGTTATTTTCATTGTAATAACACCAAAAAAGGTCACAAAGAATTTTCTCATGGAGGGAAGATTGTATTAAGTTAGGGATAAAAGTACAAAATGGGCCTTCTGATGTATTGAATTGGCACGAATTGGGACGTGAAAGGATGAGAAAAAACAGGTGCATTTCTACAACCATGTGGATTAATCTGTAGTGAAAGAAGAGAGATCAAAGAATTGTAGGTGATACAATGACTGACTAGTAGCATGATTTTTTAGGCATATTCCATATATAATCGTCATATTACTACTTGGATTTGATCTTGAAATGTTTATCATTGCTTGATTTTTTTTCTAAAGACTTAAGAATTATTTTTTTTTCCTTTTTGTTTGCGTTTAATGTCTCTTCAATAATGTGTGTAATAAACTTCATTAATAGTTTGTTTGAGATAAATCTAATTGGTCTATAGTAGAAGTGAATTCATTTAATAATTCTGCATTAAAATATATGTACAAAACGTTTGAAAAGATATGTAATATAGGAATTATTTAAGTATGTTTATATATATATATATATATATATATAGATATATATATATATATCTGTGTATATATATATATATCTATATATATATATATATATATATATATGAATCTCTATCTATATCTACTATATACCTATATCTAATATATATATATATTCTATTCTATAATAATAGTATACTCTATATATATATATATCATATCTATATACTATATACATACTCCCTCTATCTATATATATATATCTATATATATATGTTTATATATATATATGGTCCATTTGGTCATGCGTTATGAAATCATGATTTATACTATGATATGAAGTTGAATTTTTTTGGATATTGTATGTTGTTCGTTTCCTCATAATAAATCCAATAACTTGTGAAACTATTAAAAATTTCCTCACATGTTTATACTATCTTACAAAATTAGCAAAAGTTCAAAAAAATGCATAATATACTACCGCAAAGCTATTCAAAATATTTGATTATTTATTGACCAAACTCTATTTCAATTAAAAATAAAATGAACATAAGTTGTTGTGTGTAGTATTGAATGTAATTATTATACATAGTACGGATAATCTTCTCTATGGAACTTGCATTTTTCAATAATATGACTAAGAATATGAACTAACATTGTTACTTTAAGTCATTTGTTGGTTGGTTTGTAAATAAATTCGATTAAAAAAACAATTTTGGTTAATATAAATAGTAGAGTGTGAATTTATTTAATGTAATAATAAATTTTATGGTGCTAAAAATAAGTGTTGTGTAAGATATAAATGGTTTTAAAAGTAATGATATGGATTATATATTTTATATAAATATGAAATAAATTGTAAGTAGTTATAAATGTGGGTGTTTTTATGAAATTTAAACTTCTACGACGATTTTTAAATAAGGTTTTTAAATCGTGATTTTTGGAAAATTTGAGATTTCACATTATGAAATTAGCATAAAATTGCATGTCCAAACATTCATTTTATCTTATTATTTCAAATTGCAAATATGAAATTGCGTGTCCAAAATTTTGCTTCTTTGAAGATATAATCCCCTATTTCTACTCATATATCATCTAATTGAGTAGTCAAAATAGAGTTGAAATTATATTTCTCATACAACTCTTTTATTCTAAACTTTTATTTGGACATATGGTATGATATTTTGATTTCAAATTAATATTTAGACATGCGATTTGAGAATAACATCTCCAAAAAACTGTGATTTTAAATTTCAAGCCCTAATTTCCATTTTTAATGCAACACGTGACCTATAACTTTATATTCATTAACCATTATTTTGAATTTCGTGAAAAGGAACACATGCTCCGCATGAATAGATTATTCTTCCATGTGAAAGAATTACATTAATGAATAACTAGCTAACTAATACTAGTGATGAGTGAATATTGATGAAATTATGTATCTTTACAAGTTTTTAATCACACAAACATATACTTATAAAAAAAATTGGAGAAATGTGATTTAATGATGTTATACCAGAGAATATTTCGATATCAAATCATGATTTAACATCTCATGTCCAAATCCTAAGAAAATATTTATTTGAATATGGTACTCATATCAATTTTTAACAACTTAATTTTCAAGTAAAAAAATTAGAGGTTGAGTGTGCACTAATTGATCATGTGTGGTTATTACATTAAGGGATTGTCTGGTAGAGTATGATAACAAAAATAATGCATGCATTAATTATATATCTTACTAATTCTTTGTTTGGTGCATTTTTCTATGCTATGCATAATTAGTGCTATTGTGTACTGATGATTGTATTACTAATACATAGAAATCCATGGTATTAGTAATACAAATGATTTAATGCATGCATTAATATGGTCAAAGACTCACTTACCCCTCAAAGTACCTTTACATTTTTTCCACCATAATCGTGAAGTACATCTATAAATAAATTTTATTTACAATACATAATATTTTTAATACACCAAACTAAAAAATGCTTAAAAAATATTGTTTGCAAAATAAATACAAGTATAAAAAATACATGCATTACTAATGTTTGCGTTACTACTACATTTTGTTTTGTATTATTTTTATACACGCTACCAAATGACCCCTTACTGATTGGTTGCAAATATATATTAGCGTTACACTACTTGTTTAGTTTATTATGGATTACTTTTTACATGCTCTAGTACCATATTGAACTGAGTGAATATATTATTTAAATGTTTAAATTATTAAAGAAGGCATATTTTTATTTATTTATTTAAATCGTACTATTCGGTATTGCTGCAAGTACATCTAATAATTTACAAAACTAAACTTGAAAATAAAATAATTAAAGATACATTTGACTTCTCCTCTGTCATTATTTGTGGAAGTAATATCATGAAAAACATTCACCTATTAGTACATAGGACAAAAAAACATATATTTAATATATCATCGTACATCTTTACAAAATATAGAGGAAAATTGAAATTTACTTCTCTTTTCCGTGATGAGTTTTTTTAAAAACAAATATTTATGACTTAGCAATTGGATTTGTGTATTTCAGTATATAGAACCACTTTACAAAATAGATTTTTAGTGGCAATAGATTTTTTTTTTTTTTGCTGTAAGATTTACTACTAAAAAATATTTAGTGATAATTGAGTTAATGTTATTGCATTCAGAGTAGCTACAATCTTATAGCTATATTTAAATAGTTTTTTGGTTATAAATACTCATATTTATTATTGTCGTTAAAATATGAAAAGATGATAATTCTATACTTACGATTATAAAATTGTCTCACTCTTAACCATTACAATAAAATGTAAAAAATTTACTATCTTAAATTGTCCCTAAAACCTCATTGTCACGTGTTCAAGCCTCAAAAGTATTAAAATTAAATCAAAATAAAATATAAGTCTCATATGATTTGATTTTATTTCTCGAGTAGAACAAAATAATATATAGGAGTATGAAGGTATGCTGAGATGAAAAACAGTTATCTCACTAATCTCCCAGAAGCCTCGGAAACGTAGAAAATATATCATAAAGGTTGTTACATCCGGGGAGCACCCCCTAGACGTAACTGGCTTCGTCGTCCGCTTTGAGGACTAAGAGTAGCCTCTTAGCTTGCATCATTACATTCATAGGTCAAAATACGAAAAAATTAAAAACTTTTGATTACTTCTACATTGAGGTTTACATAAACAACTACATACACATAATATACATATAGAATATACTTAGATCCTTCATATAAGAAGATTACATAGTATTCTACTTTTATTGCACATAGATATATAAAATATGACATAGTCTCAAATGAATTTCTCATCTTATTACCAGCTAACAAGGGTATAACAATTTGGGTCTAGCCCATACATCAATGAAATAAAGCCACATATAGGCTATACAATTTTTAATACTCAAATGAAAAGGAAAGTACATGAGAGTCATAAAACTAGAATAACATCATAAGTTTGATATAGCCATTTCCATTGGAAAGTGAGGACGAACCCAACTTGGATAATTGAGAAATCCAATTCTTCTTCAAAGTCGCCCCAAAACCCTTCAACGACCAGAACCTAAAACGTTGGGGACAAAGAAGAAATGGGGTTAGTACTTAGTACACCACTTGTACTAAGTATGAGACCATGTGCACGCATATCTTGAAATCATGCTATGAAAATGGATATTTCATAAAGTTATGCAATTTACTTTGAAAACCTTATGCACATTCACGAAGACAATATTATAAAAAAGACAAAGTCCTTATGTCATCGACATGTACATCAAATGCCAACAATACAAAGCATAGTAAATTCAACATGCATATCGTATAATTGGACATATAGTAAAAAGAAACACTATCATATTAATACAATAGGTAAAAGCATGAATAAGAGTTCATTATAACATATCAAAGCAGGACAATTACCCATGAATCCCTATTAATTCAACCAGTGCAATGATAAGGCAAAACCCTATAACCTTACTCAATCAAGTTACCAAACAAGAAACATGACCAACATCCCACTTCAGATAGAATCGAATATAAGATTACATAATCATAATTTAAAAATGTAGACCAACACATATTAACAAGTGAAACCAATTAACATATTGTATCAAAAATGTGGAAGTTCATCATATGCATATCATGTACCATTATAATCATAACCTCCTAAGACTACCTTAAAGGGTAACTAGTGCAATGTTTAGGTAGAGTCCCATACCCCTACCTAGATGGGACTCTACCTAGACAAAGTGTCACGACCCAAAACCGAGCCGCGACTGGCACCCACACTTACCCTCCTATGTGAGCGAACCAACCAATCTAAACCCTAACATTTCAATATAATATCAACAAAAAGTAATGGGGAAGACTTAAAATCATTAATAATAACCAATTCAATAACTTTTAAAATTCAACATCTATTATTCCCCAAAATCTTGAAGTCATCACCACAAGAACATCTATGATCAAATTACTAAACTAAGAGTATTCTAAGAAGATAAAACAAGTAAAAGCTAGTCCATGCCGGAACTTCAAGGCATCAAGACATGAAGAAGAAGATCCATTCCAAGCTAGAAGCATTAGCTCACCCTGAAGATCCGGTGTGACGAAGAATGGCTAGAATTGCGGTTGAGTTGAAGACGATGGTCCGTTTACTGCACTCCACAAATAACAAGGAAGAAAACATAAAAGTAGGGGATCAGTACAAACACGAGTACTGAGTAGGTATCATCGGCCAACTCAAAATAGGAAACAGTATATATCAAGTAATATTATAAAATCAACTACAATACTCAACATGTAGCAACAACAAGTTCTATAATCATTAATAAGTACTGCCAAGTTCACGCATGAGGACTCAAGCCTCAATACCATACTCATTTGGGAAATTAGGTTCATTAGATTGAGTATATTAACATATTTCAAGATTCATTATCTTTATTCCCCTCGTGTCGGTACGTGACACTCCGCTCCATATACTATCCTGGTGTCGGAACGTGACACTCCGATCCTCATATACTATCCTGGTACCGGAACCTAGCACCCGATCCATATACTATCCTGGTGTCGGAACGTGACACTCTGATCCTCATGTACTATCCTGGTACCGGAACGTGGCACCCGATCTATATACTATCCTGGTGTCGGAACGTGACACTCCGATCCTCATTCTATCCTGGTACTGGAACGTGGCACCCGATCCTCTATTTCTATCCTGGTACCGGAACATGGCACCCGATCCCCATTCTATCCAGGTGTCGGAACGTGACACCCGATCCATATTCTATCCTGGTGCCGGAACGTGGCACTCCGATCCTCATTCTATCCTGGTGCCGGAATGTGGCACCCGCTCCATATACTATCCTGGTGTCGGAACGTGACACTCCGATCCTCATTTACTATCCTGGTACTGGAACGTTGCACCCGATCCTCTATCACTATCCTGGTATCGGAACATGGCACCCGATCCCCTAATCTCACTACTTTCGTTCATCAAGCCTTCTTTTACACCAAGGCATTATCATTAACAAAGTAGATTAGGGTTTTTCAAGATTTAGGATTCAATAGCCTCATCATGCTTATTCTATCACAATTATATAATCACATTCATGCAAGAATACAATTAAGCATATAGAAGGGTTTAAAATACTACCAATACATATCATTCTCTATTAAGAGTTTACTACGAATAACATAAAAACCATAACCTACCTCCACCGAAGAATTTTGATCAAGCAAGCAATTTCCCAAAGCTTTGTTCTTCTTCTCGTTTCTCCTCTTTCTCGTTCGATCCTCTCTCTTTCTTTGTTCTTTCTATTTTTCTTATTAAAACTCTCTTTCTTTTACCCTAATTAGCATATAATTAAGTATAAAAGATGGCAATAATAACCCACTAATTAACTTAAGGTTACCTCTTTTAACCCCCAAGTAATTCGACTTATTAACATTAACCCACTAACTTTATAATTAAAGCAGGAATAGTCAAAAACGTCCCTTAAAGCATTTAAAGAAATCCGACCCAGCCTGGGATTACGCAACCTGTGACGGTCCGTCATGGCTGTGACGGTCCGTCATGGCTGTGACGGTCCGTCCTGCAGGTCCGTCACAAAGTTCAGAGACTCAATTTCCTTGAAGAGCCTGTGACGGTCCGTCGTACCCACGACGGTCCGTCCTGCCATGTCGTCACGAAGTTCAGAGAGTCGATTTCAGTACCCAAATTTCAGAATTTCTAAGTGTTTTGAAACGAGACACCCTCGACGGTCCGTCGTGCCCATGACGGTCCGTCGTGGGGTCCGTCGTCTCAGCCAGTTTTCCAGAAATTAAATCTGCTGCTCAAAACGACTAAACAGGTCGTTACACAAAGCTAAACCCCTTAGGTGTTCTTAGTTAGGGTTCATTCTTTTAATTTAATTTACCTTTTGGGAACATCTTTACTTAAGTGACATAGACCACATAAGCTAATGTGGAATCCGGTGTCATGGATTCCTACACCAAAGGAAGGTGGAATACTTGCCAAGGTAGTACCAAAACATAAATATAGTAACTATGTGGATCCTCTAGCTAGTATTCCCATGCGGGAAATATAGTTCAAGAACTAGGAGATATAGTTTGGACCCTCTTTTTGTGCTACATGCATTATAGTCTCCAATTTCAAGAGTACATTAGTAATCCTAACTTCCCTATTTGGGAAGGACACTCTTTAATCTAGTTCACTTAGTTCTAATCTAGAGTCCATTTTGAAATGTATTTAATGTCCTTATTAATTATAATAGCGTAATGTAGGTCATAGGGTCTAAATCCCTTGTGTAATCATTATCATCATCATATCTCAATACGAATTGCATAAGTATAATACTTTCATTACAATTCACATAAATAAGATAGCACAATTATATAACTTTTCATAATAAGGCACATAGGTAAATCATCACCATCCTTACAACATTTACATTTTAGACAACACCTCAAAAAACAATATTCAAGACATTTCAATTGAACATCTTACCAAACCTACCAATCCTAATACAAGGCACACTCCAATACAACATCATCACTTAATCATAATTAAACATATTCGAAGTAAATAATAGGGATCACAAGACTTACGAAGTCTACTTCATAAATCATCATAAATGTCTTACTATCAAACCATTAACTCAAGCTATTTAGGGTGTAGTTTCAACATAAAACACTAACCAACATAATAACAAGGCTAATTGAATCACTACATCACAAATCATCACTAGTTCACAGCTTAAGACAAGATACTTAGGTCAAACTCACAACATAATTCATAAAATAGATTAACTTGTCAAGACCTAGCATTATAGGACTATAATTCATCCTAATCTAGTCAATTGAACCAATATAACATATATCAAGATCCCAACCTAGGGTTAAGGGGTAAACGTCATCTTCTACAAACTGGACCAATCCATCAAGATATAACATAATTGTGTTAAATTACATGTTAATCTATTCAAAATATCCAAAAGAATCATAAACAAATCTATTAACAACATCAATTTTAGTATTGGATGAAAACCCACTAGAAAACCCAACTTTTGAAATCAATTTGATGGAACCCTTTGAGGAAAGAGGTCTCAAAGGTGAAAAAGATCTCATCAATTACTAATTGATAAAAATTGATGGAGTAACTTTAACCTTTTCAGCCCTTAAACCCTCCCCAACCTTGGTCTTCAATTAAGTTCTTCACTAGAGAGAGAAAGAAGAGAGAAGGAAGAGAGTTTGCGTTTGAAAATTATGAGAGTTTAGGTTAGTCAAATTAGGTTAGGACTTTATATAGATGGTTACATAACTTAATTAGATATACAATAACCCCTAATTAACTTACTAACTAAGAAAACTAATTAAATGGAACAAGTCAAACGTGCAGCAAAACACATGTCTTTTAGACGACACCATGATCAACGCACTGTGGGTCAATCGACGCCCACTCTTCCCTCCATGATGCACATCTGTCGCTAAGTTTAGAGAGATGCCAAAATGACCCTTCCAAGGTTTTGTCTAAGTGAACATTGTAGGTATCCATCGATGCCTCGTCGATGGTACTTGTCTGTGCACTCTCCCTTGGACAGGTCTTTGACCCTATAATGCAAGGGTCTTCTTCAAGGGCCATTGGTTTGTCCTTAGGGAGTCGTGCCCATACGTTTCAACTATGAACTAACTCTAATACGTATTAGACACCCAACCATAAATTTTCATCATTTTACGACTCCTAAAATCTTGTCAAATAGGATAAGGAACGCCACTACCTCATTCAACTAGTTTGCGGACGTCATGGATGTTCTTGGACATTATGGTCTCTAAAATTCCTAAATGACTTATATTCACTAAAATAGACCTTAATAAAGTGTCTAATCCTTTTTAAACTTATGTTAGGTTCAAGAACATGTCTTGAATTTTTGAAGTGTTACGTTATCCCCCACTTAGAAACATTTGTCCTGAATGACACTAAAATCTTTTGAAGGAAGGAATTAGACTCAAGACTAGAAGCCCAACCAATACCAATACATTATAATATCATTTACATAGGGGCAATTCAAAACTTCAATAACCACATATAAGGTTGAAAACCACATTATGAGGAATATCCTTCTCACAACCACAAGAGCTAAACATACCTTACCTGAGTCAATTATGCAAAAGTTCAACTTACCAACATGCTTCATATCATTTCATAAATATTAACCATATCAAAATGCATCACATAAGTCAAAACAAGACAAAGAGAAACATTGCCAATTTTCAACTTAAATAGGCATGTTTTACTATAACTTCACTGTAACAACATAAAAAATGCACATTGTTTTTTTTTTGCAAAACTTCACCAAAAATCAAGAAACTTACATTTTTAGTGATTATTTTTATTTTAAATAGGAATAACTAACCTTAGTTACCAAATAGATGAGGTTTACATGACTTCATGTCGGCCTCAACTTCCCACTCGCACCCTCAACAAGGTGATTCTTCCAAAACACCATTACGGAAGCCACCTCTTTCTTCCTCAATTTTTTTACTTGCCTATTAAGGATTTGAATCGGAACCTCCTCATAAGAGAGTTTATATAGTTCACACAAATACATGGAAACATAAAAAACCGGATGAATAAAAGTCAATTCACTAGGGATTTTCATTTCATATGAAACCTTACCAACCCTTTGAATGATTTCATAGGGACCCACATAACGAGGACTCAACTTCCCTTTCTTGGAAAATTTAACAACCCCCTTCATAGGAAAAATTTTCAAGTACACGTTATCGCCTTCTTCAAACTATAAATTCCTTCTCCTATGACCGGCATAAGACTTTTGCCGACTATGGACTGTTTGCAACCGGTTCCTTATTACATTAACTTTCTCCAAAGTCTTATAAATCAAATCAGGACCCAAAAGTCAAGACTCACCTACTTCAAACCATTCAATAGGAGACCTATACCTCCTACCATAGAAGGGTTCATAAGGATCCATGGATATGGACGAATGGAAACTAAGCAAACTCCACCAAAGGCAAATGCTTATCTCAATTCATTTTGAAAATAAATTATACAGGATCTAAGAATATCCTCAAGGGTTTGAATAGTACGCTCCACTTGAGCATCCATTTGGGGATAAAAAGTGGTGATTAGATTCACCTTAGTATCCAACCCTTATTGGAATGACCTCCAAAGAATAGATGTGAATTGTGCACCCTGATCCGATATGATGGATAACGGAATACCATGGTAACAAACAATCTCATCTATGAAGATCCTTGCACAATGTTCTGCCAAATGGGTAGACTTGACGG
Source organism: Solanum peruvianum (assembly GCA_027705065.1). Taxonomy (NCBI): domain Eukaryota; kingdom Viridiplantae; phylum Streptophyta; class Magnoliopsida; order Solanales; family Solanaceae; genus Solanum; species Solanum peruvianum. The sequence goes on along the minus strand of JAKWJD010001759.1, from coordinate 44,075,234 downwards.
GAATGAAATGATTGGATTTGATAAACCTATGCATAACCACCCATGTAGATTCATATTGCTTTTGTGTCCGAAAAAACCTACCATAAAATCCTTATTGATGTCTTCCCACTTCCAAGTAGAAACTTTTATTTCTTGTAGTAAACTACCCGACTTTTGGTGTTCGGTTTTAACTTGTTTGCAATTTGGACAATTAGCAACAAATTGTGCTTGTCCTTATCCAAACCTTCTAACCAAAATACTTCCCTAAGGTAATGGTACATTTTTTTCGAACCCGGATGAATGGAGTAACGGGACCCATGATCTTTCTCAAGGATTCGGTTCCCCAAATCATCTACATTTGAAAAAAAAACCTTCCTTCATACCTCAATACACCATATCCCCCCCCCACCCGAAAAGAATGACGAATTAAGCTTACCTAAAACCGATTCCTTCCAGTCCATCAATGGTTTATAAAGGTGTTGTTTGGACTTCACCTCAACAAGGAAGGATGAGTCAGAGTTATGATGGACCATAAAAGCACCATTAGAGAATCTTCAAACCTCACACCCAACCTAGCTAACCTCTAAACATCTTTCACTATCTCTTTCTTGTCTTCCTCTATCTGAGACACGCTACCCATGGTTATACGACTTAGAGCATCCGCAACCAAATTGGTTTTTCTGGGGTGATAGAGGACACTCATGTCGTAGTCTACAAACAATTCCAACCACATTCTTTATCAGAGATTTCAATCCTTATGAGTAAACACATATTAGAGACTCTTATGGTCAGTATACACAACAACATGGACACCATACAAGTAATTTCTCCAAATTTTCAAGGCAATACCACGACCACTAACTCTAGATTATGAGTTGAATAATTTCTCTCACGCACCTTAAGTTTCGTAGAAGCATAGCCAATTAGTTTCCCATGTATCATAAGCATACACAATAAATACACTCGGGATGCATCATAATATAAAATGAAGGCCTTTGTACCCTTCGTTAAAGTCAACATCGGAGCGGAAGTAAGCCTATATTTCAATATTTTGGAAGATTCTGTCACAAATGTCCGACCAATCAAATTTAGTACTTTTTTGGTCAAAGTTGTCAAAGGAGATTCAATGAACACAAAACAATCCACAAACCTCCGATAATAACCCGCAAGACCCAAGAAACTCCTAATGTCGGTTGGATTCAGTGGTCTAGGCCAATTTTTCACCACCTCGGTTTTCCTTGGATCAACCTCAACTCCCTCATTAGAGATGATATTACCAAGAAATGGCACCGACCTCAACCAAAACTTACATTTGCTATACTTGACAAATAATTGAATCCCCTTAAGTACATGTAACATCACCATGAAATTGTTCACGTGATCACCCTCAAATAATGAATATACCAAGATGTCGTCAATGAAGACAATGACAAATGAATCTAGGTAACTTCAAAACATCCTATTCATGGTATCCAAAAACGTCGCCGGGGAATTTGTTAGAGCAAAGGACATTACTAAGAACTCATAGTGACCATATCTAGTCCGCAATTCCATTTTTGATATATCCTCACATCTCACCCTAATTTGGTGATACACCGATCTCAAGTCAATATTAGAAAAGTATCTTGCCCCTTGGAGTTGATCAAACAAGTCATCATTTCCAGGGAGAGGATACTTGTTCTTAATAGTGAATTCAATGAGTTGTAAATAATCGATACACATTCTAAGGAAACCATCCTTGTTCTTCACAAAAAATACCGTATCACTCCATGGAAAAATACTAGGTCTAATGAAGCCTTTGTCTAGTAAATCTTTGAGTTGAGCCTTCAAATCTTTCAATTCTTCCAAAGCAACCCGATACGGAGGAATTGAAATGGTATTCGTATCCGGTAACAAGTCAATACCAAAATCAATTTCTCATTCGGGAGATATATTGAGAAGATTATAAGTAAACACCCTGAGAAATTTTCTCACTACGGGGACCGACTCACTTGAGAGGAATTTTGGAGTCGAAATCTTGGACTCTTACTATATGGTATAAACAACCTTTAGAGATCAGTTTACAAGCCTTCAAGAAAGAGATGATACGACCTCTAGGAATACAATTTTCCCCTTTCCACTCTAAAATGGGCTCATTTGGAAAATTAAACTTCACCACCATTGTTATACAATCTATAGAGGCAAAGCAAGCATGCAACAAATCCATACCCAATATGGCATCAAAATCAAGCATATCATGTTCTATTAGTTTGACATAAGAAACTCTATTGGGCAACATTATCGATCAATTTATATGCACCCTTTTTGCAACAACTAACTCACCCACTAGTGTAGACACTATAAAAGGTTCATGCAAAATATCGGGCAAAATGTCAAACGTTTTAACTATTAGAGGAGTAACAAATGATCATGTAGTGCCCTGAAAAAGTAAATAATATACATCAATGTAAAATACTTCGAACATACCGGTCACAACGTCGGGGGAAGTCTCTTGTTCACCCATTGAGTGGAGAGAATAAAAGAGATTCAACATAGTATCATCATTAGAACACCTTTCTTGTCCACTCTCCTTGTCTTTCCCCTTCACATTTGGGTGATCTCAAACCTTGTGCCAACTTTTACCATAACCAAAACAATTATCTATTCCGTTAATACAATCACCACAGTGCTTCTTGCCACACTTTCCACAAGTCTTCTTCTTGGTTGGTGAACTAGTATCCCTTCCCTTTTTAAGCTAAGGGTTAGACACCCTATCATCTCTAGCCTTAGGGAACTTGGAAGGAACTTTATTGGAAACCCTCTTCTTAAATCTAAGCTTGTATTGTATCTCCAGCCTACCCTTTAAAGAACCACCATCAAAAGAACTTTCCCCTTTGGCATCTCTACTATCTTAGGTCTTTCCCTTCCACTTGTTTAGCATGAACCATGAGACGAGAAATGTTCATATTGTCATGTAGCATAGCCGAATGACATTCCTTTTGTAAGTCATTCAAAACTCCCGTCATAAAGCAGTTCATTTCATCTCTAGGGCTAGATTCCAAAGAAGGAGCACTTTTTGACAATTAAGTGAATTTCAAGAATTATTCAAGCACACTAATACCTCCGTGACGAAGGTAGATGAAATCCATCACTTTATCTTCCCTCTTCTCTCTAGAAAAGAATATATCAAGAAAAGCCTTCGAACACTTCCCAAGTCACCGATCCACCCCTTAAATCCCTTAATCGAACAAACAAAGTATGGGCCACACCTTTGAGTTGGTAAGTGGCTAACTCGGGCTTCTCAGTAGTAGTAAACCCTATATCGTAGAGGATCTTGTATATTTGATCAATGAACTCATGGGGTTCTTATTTAACCTTGGAGCAATAGAAAGTAGGGATATGCATCATAGAAAAATCCCTTAGATCGGAGGCCATGGTAGCAACTTGTTGATTTGCGCGGAGTAGAACCTCCAAATTAGCTTGGGTCGTCATGGCTTTTGGTTGAGTAGTGGCGGCTTGTGCTTGGGTAGTAATGGCTTGGACCATTTGGAAAAGAGCAACTCTTATGGAACCATCAGTCAAAGGAGGATCAACCATAGCTTGGACATCATTAACATCTTCTTCTAGAGGAGGAACTTGATCACCACGGGGAGGAACTCCTGCATTGGCAATCTCTTCTTCAAGTTTTTGTGCCGCGTTCCTTTGAATATTCATTGCCTATAATCAGAATAAGTGGATTAGATGCTAAAAGCACATAGAGCTAAAATGTAGAGTCACGATATTGGTCTTCTTAGAAAGTGAGAGTTTCCAAAGAATCTTATAGATTCCTATCCATAAGTGTGGCGCGCTTCAAAATTATGAGTATGAATCTACATAGACGTTGTTGAGAGATACACATACTTGAAGATATTTAACCTCATGCTCTTCTAACTAGTCGGTCACATCCAAGAAGCACCCCCTAGACGTAACAGGTGTCGTCGTCCTCTTTGAGGACTAGTATTAGGCTCTTAGGTTACATCAGTACATTCATAGCTCATAATACAGAAAAATTTAAAACTTTTCATTACTTCTACATGGAGGTTTACATAGACCCCTACATACACATAATATACATATCGAGTATACATAGACCCTTCATAAAAGAATATTACTTGCACATAGATATATAGAATATGAAATAATCTCAAATAGTCGTCTCATCCCATAACCATCTAATAAGAGAATATCAAATTGGTCCTAGAACATGCATCAATACATTTAGACCACATATATGTCATACAATGTTTAGTACTCAAATGAAAAGGAAATAAACATAAGAGTCTTAAAACTAAAAACCTTCATATCTTGATATTGGCATTTTCCTCGACAAGTGAGGACCTACCCAACTTGGATGATCAAGAATTCCAAGTCTTATTCAAAGTCATCTTCAATATCCCTTCAACGACCACAATCTAAAAATTATGGGGAAAAGGACGAAATGGGGTTAGTACATAAGTAGCAATAAGTATGAGACCATATGCTCACATGTCTTGGATCATGCTAAGAAAAGTTATATTTCATAAAGGTATGCAATTTAGTTTTAAAACCCAATGCACATTCAAGAAGACCATACTAATAAAAAAGACATATTCCTTATGTCATAGACATGTATATCACAAGACCAACAACACAAAGCATAGTTAAGTCAACATGCATATCATATAATTGGACATATAGTCAAAAACCCTATCATCCTCATACAATAGTCACAATCATGAATAAGAGTTTATTATAACATAACCAAAGCAAAACAATTACCCATGAATCCGTATTAAGTCAACAAGTGCAATGACCAAGAAAATCCCCATAATCTTACTCAATCAACTAGACCAGCAAGAATCATGACCGACATCCCATTTCACATAGCATGAAATATAAGAGTACAAAATCATAATTTAACAATGTTGACCAATACATATTCATAAGTGAAACCAATTAACATATAGTATCAACAATGTACAAGTTCATCATATACATATCATGTACCATTATAAGCATATCCATACATAAGAACCTCCTCCTATGACTTCCTTAAAGGGTACCTAGTGCAATGTTTATGTAGAGTTCTATACCCCTAACTAGAGAAAGCTAAACCCCTTAGGTTATCTTAGTTAGGGTTCATTCCTTGAATTCATTTTACCTTTTGGGAACATCTTGCCTTAACTGACATAGACCACATTAGCTAATGTGGAATCTGGTCTCATGGATTCCTACACCAATGTAAGGGGGAATAATTGCCAAGATAGTACCAAAACATAAATAGAGCAACTATGTGGATCCACTAGCTAGTATTCCCATGGGGAAATAGAGTTCAAGAACTAGGAGATATAGTTGTGACCCTCTTTATGCTATATGCATCATAGTCTCCAATCTCAAGAGTACATTAGTAATCCTACATTCCCTATGTGGGAAGGACACTCTTCACGCTATTTCACTTCGTGCTAAGCTAGAGTTCCTTTTAAAATGTATCTAACGTACTTATTAATAATCATAGCTTAATTTAGGTCATAGGGTCTATCCCTTGTATAATCATCATCATCATCATCATCATCATCATCATATATCAATACGAATTTCATAAGTATAATCCTTTCATGACAATTCATATAAGTGAGATAGCACATTTATATAACTTTTCATAATAAGGCACATTGGTAAATCTTCACCATCTTGATAATATTTACATTTTAGAAAACACCTCACAAACCATAGTCAAGACATTTCAATTCAACATCATGCCAACACTACCAATATTAATACAAGGAAAACTCCAATACAACATCATTACTTAATCATTATTAAATATATTAAAAGTAAATAATAGGGATCACAAGACTTACCAAGTCTCCTTCATAAATCACATAAATGTCTTACCATCAAACCTTTAACTCTACCCTATTATAGTTTAGTTTCAACATAAAACACTAACCAATATAATAACAAGCCTAATTGAATCACTACATTACAATTCATCACTATTTCATAGCTTAAGACAAGATACTTAGGACAAACTCACAACATACTTCATAACCTAGATCAACTTCTCAAGAACTAGCACGATAGGACTATAATTCATCCTAATCTAGTCATGACTGATACAACAATATAATCTAATAGTTATTCAACCAATAACCAATTCAATTAAACCAATATATCACAATTCATATCAAGATCACAAGGGGTAAAGGTCATCTTCTACAAACTAGACCAATCCATCAAGATATCACCTAATTGAGTTAAATTAAATGTTACTATTTTCATAATATCCAATAGAAATCTTAATCAAATCAATTCACAGCATCAATTTCGTATTGGATGAAAACCACTTGAAAACCCCACTTTTGAAATCAATTTGATGGAACTTTTTAAGGAAAGAGGTCTCATAAGTGAAAATGATCTCATACCTTACTAATTGATGAAGATTGATGGAGGAACTTGACACTTTGAATCCCTTAAAACCCACCCACCCTAGCTTGGTCTTCAATGGAGTTCTTCACTAGAGAGAGAAAGAAGAGAGAAGGAAGAGAGTTTTGTGTTTGGAAATTATGACAGTTTAGGTTAGTCAAATTAGGTTAGGACTTTATATAGGTGGTTATATAGTTTAATTAGACATACCATAACCCTAATTGACTTCCTAACGAATCCGACTAATGAAATATAACAATTCAGAACGTGCAGCAAAAAATAGGCCTTACAGACGAAACCACAATCGACAAATTATGGGTAAATCGACGACCACTGCTCCCTCCGTGATGCACATCCGTCGCTAAGTTCAGAGAGTTGAAAAAATGACCCTTCTAAGATTTTTGCTAATTTAACATCCACGGTGGCCATCGACATACTGTCGATTGACACACGCCCCGTTGTGGCACTCGTCTGTATGCATTGGGTAGTCCTTTGACCCAAAAATGCAAGATCCTTATCAAGGGCCCTTGGTTGGTACTTGGAAAGTTGTGCTCGGACGTTTCGACTATGAAATTACTTTAATACATATTAAACACTCTTCCACCAATTTTTATCATTTTACGACTCTTAAAAGCTATTCATATTGGCGATGCTTTGCAAGTACCTCATTGAACTAGTTTTCGAATGTCATGGACGTTCTTAGAGGTTTTGGTTTCTAAACATCCAAAAGGACTTTTCTCTAAAACTGACCTGAAAATAGTATCTAAACCTTTTGACACTTATGTTAGGCTCTAGAACATGGCTTGGAATTTTGAAGTGTTACAAAGGCCCGGGCTAGTAACCTACAAAAAAATTATAGAAGAAAGGGGTGAGTACCTACTCAGCAAGCAAACCTCTAAACACGAGCTATGTGGATGAAATACGGGTACTTCTACAACCCCAACTGAACAGCCACAACTATAACATGCATAAAAATCATCTCAACCTAACAACTCATAGTTTACATAATACATAGTTCAATAAAAACACTTAGACAAATTACATATCCTCAACATAAAAACTTCAACAGACTACATCTCCTCAACAACACTTCAACAAATTACATATCCTCAACAAGAGCACTTAAACAAATTATATATCCTTAACACCAAGCAGTGTATTGATTAATCACATGTTATGCAGATAGGCGTTCACAATATCAACCAAAACCCAATAGATCACGAATAATGGTGCTTGTCTAGTGATACACATCTGTTGTCTCTCAATCCTGGACCTATAGGGGACATATATGTCCATGCATCCATCGCTGGGTTCGATAAAACCCTCAATAATAGTAACCATTGCGGCGTGCGATACATCCCTCAAAATAAAGTATCAATCTAGCGGCACAATAAGACCCTCGAATTGATACATCCTCTTTACTTTCTTCATTTTCTTTAATGCACATAACACCTGTCACAACAATGTCTTAGAATAATGCAAATGACATGTTCACAAAAATAACGAGGAGATGACAATTTTCATAACATTGAGCAATTGACAACAACATCAATGATGATTCAACAAGCTTTCAAACCATTCTCCATTATCAACAAATCACACACAAGAAATTATACATATTGCTTTTTATTACCCTTTATTTTTATCATTAGAATTAATCAATGTGGACAAATAAACTAATCGCCAAGTCTCATACTCTCAAACATATACCACAAGGAAATACACGCATTCCATACATTTAACTAGGGTTTAGAAATCCATTTGCTTCAAATAGTAAAACAATCACTCTGTGACATGAGTCTTCCCCTTTTATGAACATCCAAATAAATTCAATTTATTCAAATCCCTTTTTATTGAACTTCCAAATAAATGCAATCTATTCAAATCGGTAATCATAATAAAATTTTAAGATTAACAACGCCCTTATGTTATATGGGTAGCTTAGACCTAAAACCTTCATTAAATCTAAATTAAGTTCCTAAAATTTGATGTCAATTATCATGTCAATCCTCAAAATTTTAAATTTCAATTATTAAGTTTCAATTCTCCAATACCATAAACCTCATGACATTTTTATAACACAATTTCATCAATATTTAATTACCTATCTCATTATAACAAAACTTTAATTATAACTCCATAACTATGACAAAGATGTGACCATTATTCATACTTACCTCCAGTGCATTAACTATTTAGACCAATCATAGTTTATTTCATTTATTAATTAAAGATTGCTTTGCCATAACTACACAATGAATAGATATAAGTCTAAAACAATATAGCAAAGCTGGGATCTAATTTTCTCTCGTTTTCATTCTCCAGTATTATTAAAATAACATGAATAATACAGATGATCATATTATAACATTTATGCATATACCTATGCATCAAGTAATATAATTTTTAACTCTTACCTGATTGTGAAGAATCGTTTCTAGCGCCGGCCACCACTATACGCAGGTAAGTTTCTTATTTTCCATTATTTTCTTTCCTAATTTAATTATATACTAAAAGTAGTAATTCCTACCAACGTATTTTGATATTTTAGACCTGATCAATTATTATTAAAAATAACCAAATTACCCGCAAGATAATAAATTATAGTTAAATGACTATTCAAAATTATCAAAAATAATCTTTCTGGTCTGAGTCATAACATTATCCACCACTAAAAATCATGTTCGTCCTCGAACATATATAGGAGAAGAAGTAAAAACTGTCATTACCGAAAGCTTGAGATGTAACCTACATGTTGGTATTTATCTCTCCAAGTGATTTCTTCCTTAAGACCACTCCATTAAAATAATCTACTTAGAACTGAACCTTCGAATCAAACTTTAGAAGATCTAAATATTAAGAGTGATTATCTAGCCAAAAACTAACTCATGAACTCAATCTACACTCAAACCCATTGAACCTTAAGACAACCACCATAACAAATCTTTTCTTAAAAAACCAACATAACCTTCTGAATAATACTGATACCAATAAGAAGTAAGCCTTAATCAATCACCAGAGACTCATAATTCACAAATCATCATATATCTTATCAAGATTCCCTTTTTACCAAATAATTTTTTCACCATCTTAAGTTATAAAAATCTAACATTTAGGCATAAGGTACTAATTATAAAAGGATCAAACTTAACTAACCTAAAGAAGAACAAGATCACATAAACACCCAACAAGAGATAAACTCTAGGATGCAAAAACTTTTGACAACACTGTCGGATAATTGTAACTATTCACGAAAGCTCTTCTATAAGTTCTCATAAACAAAGATGTGCATGTATAATCACTAGTATACTTCAACTATCCCAAACAACATCAAATCTTCCATAACTAAAAAGAACGAGTCTAACTAAGGATCTTATCCTACCCAAGGGACATCGAAGGATCGGTACACCCGATCCACTACTAGAAACTCATCCATAGAAGAAAAAACACACACGAACGTAGAAAGTAAATTATACTAAACCATGTCCAGAATGAAGTAGTTGGTCACATAAGAATATACAGAAGCAAGGTCAAACAACAAAAAATACTCCTTTCATAAGACCATATCAATAAATTTTCATTCATCTAACTCCATCTCATGATTTTTAGCCACCCATAATCAACCAGTATGATCCCAATTACAACATTAGAAATATTCGATTCATCAAACACCACAAACTTCTCACAGTATTCTAGTAAACCTAACACGTTTAATATCAAAAAACATTATAATTACACAAGTCACTTACATTATTCCTAAATTTTTCACTAGTATCAAAGTCTTCTTATCGAATACATGTTCAAAATATTGCTACCTCTCTTTCTATAAAATAATTTCATGAAAAATATGAGTCCCCCACAATATAGATAGCATAAAATTCAAATTTCATAGTACCTTTCAATGGAGATAAAACAAAACTAGAAAAAACACACCCAAAGTCAACACCACACAACATTCACATATCATGCTTTAAATACTATTGCAAAACATCATATACCTCATACCAATGCTTGTGGAATTTTGGGTCACTCCAATAATTTGGTATACTATGAGCTCATAACCTCTACTCACCATAAAATTCCTATGTAGCACATCATAACGGTTCGTATCATCCCATAAAAACAGTTTCAATTCCCTCGTAAACATCATTAATCATGTATGTCTGTAGGTCCATATGATTAAACATCAATAAGTTGCCTATCCAAATTTGAACAATCTAGCTCGACATAACCACATAGAATAATCCATACATAATTGTTGGTCACGCAAACAAAAACTCATTATTAGAAAAGCGATTATAAATTCTTGATAAGTCTGTTGTGAAGTAGTTCACCTCTCACATTTATATCTAAACACATACGCAAAAATCAATAAATCCTTCAACTACAACCCAAGGGCTTCTAGGGAAGGTCTTATTCCTTCACTTTTCCTAAATTCTTCTCATGACACAAAATTTTAAATATCTTGAATCCTTTAAGAAACCAGACTCGTGTCCTCTTTGCTAACTCGCTTACTACTCTTGTTATTTGGCCAACAACCCTTTAACTTTTTTACCTTATCTTCTAAATAAAAACTTTACATGAAACTCTTCCTTAGGTCCTTCGAAAATAAAAATAATACTTTTTATGACTCAAAACATGTACAACTCCTACCAAATGGTCAATACAAGTGGCATAGATTATTTTTTACCTTAATAATCCACAACTTGAAAAAACATACTACGATGAACATAGAGTAGCAATTCAAGATATGAATTTTTCCTCAACCGTGTTAAAAAATTTCTTTATCTATCAACATTAACTCATATCTTGAAATTTTTATGAATTCACATACTTTAGATTATCAGTAATCCTCACTCCATCGACCTTTATCATATCTTTCACTAAAGCTTCAACCGTACTCATTATCAAACTTAAGCCCATAAAAAAGTTATCATTACACTAGAGTTGAACATCTGTACCACTCATTTTTCAAATCTTATCCAAATAACTTCTATTGATATGAACAACATGTAACACTATCACCATAACTATAGCAAAACAGATGGAACCACCTATCCCTAAACCAAATTCTCAACCATCTAAAGATACATTTTTTGTCCTTGCAATCAAAGTAAATGTCATTGTTGTCAATCGCCTATTTTCAAAGACTAAGCTACATTACACTAATACTTCCATTTATGACTCTATCTCTTTTTAATTTTATTTAAACGGTGTCTCAGCACCTCCTATAACATTCCATGCAATCAAGCTACTCACTGAATATTATCAATACACAACCTTAGTTACTAGTAAGACGTTATTACAATACAAATTCTTTAAACTACAAATCCTTATTATATACTTGCATCTCAATAACAATCCAACACAAACACTGATTATCATCATGCTCAATTAGCACTTATCATCATGATAAAGTCAACATTATCATCAATATGACACCTTAAACCCAGTTATATCAATCAAATCCTTCACACAATTATACTCTTTGGGACTTTCTTTACCTATAAGTTTTTCATTATGGTATCTATTCATTCCCTTGAACCTTAAGATGGAATCACTGAACCTTATTTAGGACCCTCGGGAAATGCTTCTCAACTAAAACACATCAATATCGTACCAAAGATCGACCACTATAACCTTCCTTATAAATAATGCGTAACTTATCCGTCCGTACTAACAAACTAGATAGTTTCTCTAATATGAATTCAAGATCAAATTTTATTATATGAGAATGTAATACAATAGAGGACTCCTTAAGTAGTTACTATTTTCACTTAACAATCAACATATCCATTTTCATATACCACTAGTACCATAACATGAAAGTCTGTTACATCCACCACTAGAACACATCATACCTACAGAGAAGACAATAGCAAAATTCGAATAACCGCAAAATATCACCAAATTAGATATGTATCTAGCTCAAGCTATATATTTTCTTTCATAGGTTAGGTCAATATCAAAATTAATACACTTAAAAACTCTTACCAAGTAAGCATCGATAATATTGTAGTAGTCGTATCATGACATTCTTTGATAAACACACAATCTATAAAGCTGTAATAGAAATTTTAACCGCAATTGTGCATCTTTATTCTCATCAATTTTGAAGCAGCACATTAATGCTATGATAACTTTACTAATTGTAGTTTCCAAAGTTACATGTCTATTATCGAATAGTCCCTTTAATGTGTCCACTTCCAATTGTTAAACCAATCCAAATATAATATATACCACACAAGTACTATTCACATTACTAGGGTAACTAACCTTACATAACCTCTTCAAATTTTTAAACATTCTAAATCTAACGACACCTTCTATAAGTATATTAATTTCACCTTAATACAAGATCAAACATTGAACCCATATACGACATCAACTACTCACATGAGGAACCACACACGAGTCATCACTATAAGTGAGAGAGAATGAAATGAAGGGATACAATCAAGACGGACAAAATGATGCACGATAGGGATTCAAGAAGTGAAGATTTTTTTTCAAAGTCACTATAGACTCTCGAAGATAAGTACATACGTCTCCGTACCAATCCTCGAGACTCTACTTAGACTCGATTGTATACATATGAGACCTATGAACCTAGGCTCTAAACCATTTTGTCACGACCCAAAAATGAATGTGATGAGACTCGTCTTAGCCTACCAAGACAAGTCAGCCTAAAACTCAACCATTATAATAAAATGCGGAAAATTTACTATCAGCTTAAATTATACCCCAAAACCTGGTTGTCACGTGTATATTCCTCTAAAGTATTATAATTGAATCAATAGAAAATATAAGTTTCATATGATATTGTTTGTGGAGTAGAAAAAAATCATAAACAAGATTAAGAAGGTCTGTTGGGATGACAAAAAACTACATCATAAATATCCAAAAAATCTCGGAAAAGAAGAAAAATATCACAAAGGTCCGGGTTAGTAACCTACAAAAAATTATAGAAGCAATAGGTGAATACCTAAAGACACGTTACTCAGAAACCAAACTCTAGACCACAAGCTAAGGACTCCTACCACCCCAACAAAACTCCCACAACTATAACCTCCGTAAAAATGAATTCAACCTAACACGACAACACTTTAACAAATTAGATATCCTCAAAAATAACAGTTTAACAAATTACATCTTCTCAACAACAACACTCCAACAAATTATATATCCTCAACAACAAGTTCATTATTCATCAATCACAAGTTCTGCAGAAAGGCATTCAAAAGATCAGCGAATCACAATATCACGTGCTATAATGATAAGTATGTCCAATTCAATGTCAAGTATGGATGCATGTCTGACCTACTAATACACACCCCTGTCTCTCAGTCCGGTACCGATGGGGGACATATCTGTTCATGCATCTATCGCGACATGAGATACGACCCTCAATAATAGTAGCCATTGCGACGTGCGATATGTCTCTAAAAATATAGTATCCATCGCGGCGCGTGATATATCCTCCGAAATATAGTTCCATCTGGATGCACAATACGACCCTCAAATTGGTACATCCTCTTTACTTTTTCATTCTTTTTCAATGTAAATAACAGTAGTCACAACTATGTCTCTGAAAAATGCAAATGTCACGTTCACAAAAGTAACGAGGAGATGAAAATTTTCAAACATTGCACAATTCACAACAACATCAATAATTATTAAACAAGCCTTTCAAACCATTCTCCATTATAAACATTTCACACACAAGCAATTATTCACATTGCCTTTTTATTACATTTTTTTTATCATTAGAATTAATCAATATGGACAAGTCAACCCATCACCAAGTCGCATTTCTCCCAAACATATACCAAAAGGAAATACACACATTTCATACACTTAAAAAGGTTTTAGAAATCAAGTTGTCTCAAATAGTCAAACAATCACTCTGGGACTTGAGTCTTTCCATTTTGTTGAACATCAAATAAAATCAATCTATTCAAATAGGTAATTGCATTAAGATTTTAAAACTAATGACGCCCATATGTTATATGCCGAGCTTAGACTTAAAAACTTACATAAACCTAAATCAAGTTCCAAAATTTTGATGTCAATTATCATATCAACCCTCAAAATTCTAAATTGAACTCTAGTATTAGGTTTTCATTCTCCAATATCATAAATCTAATGATATTTAAATAACACAGTCTCATTTATATTTAATTACCTATCTCAATATAACAAAAATTGAATTATAACTCCATAAGTATGAGGAAATTGTGACCATTATTCATACATACGTCTCCTACATAAACTATTTAGAGCAAATTTTCAATTTATATCATTATTTCATCAAAAATTACTTTGCCGTATTTAAACAACTAATAGATCTAAGTCTACAACAATATAGAAAAGTTAGGATTCACTTTTCTCTGGTTTTTGGTTCCCCACTATTATTAAAATAACAAGAATAATATAAATGATCACATTATGAAATTTATGCCTATACCTATGCATCAATTATTGTTTATTTGAATCTGAGTAACCGCTTCCACCGCCGGCCGCCACTATACGTAGGTAGGTTTCTTCTTTTTCTTTATTGTCTTTTCTAAATTAAGTATGTATGAAAAGTAATAATTCCTATCAACCTATTCGTGACACATTATTATTAAAAATAACCAAATTATTCGTAAGATAATTAACTACATTTAAATAGCTATTCAAAATTATCAAAAATGACCTTCTGGGTCTGAATTATTACATTGTGCGTATATGTGCGCGTGGTGTGTGCATGTGTGTGCGCGTGTGTATGTGTTTGTGTGTGTGTAAAGTTCGTGTTATCTAAGGGCCAATCATTATTCTTTAATATTTGTAATGTTTATTTGTTGTATGACACCAAAATATTTTTAAAGGTAAAAATATGACACAAAAATATTTTTTATTTAATAGTGAGCATATGATTTTTATAACTCCTTCATATCAAGTTGATCTTGGATAAAATATACTTCATCCATACCATTGTGGCACCATTTTCGTTTGGTCAGTCTAAAAATGAATGTCATATTTATATCGTATGTATTTAAAGGAACAATTCTTCTTTACACTCTTGTTGGTCCCACTTAATCTTTAAAATAGTATTTCAATACATTTACGAGTAGCGAGAAAAGTGAATCAAATTTTTAGTATGACTATTTTTTGAAGGGGTTTTTTGATAAATATTTCAAAGTCATCATTTATTTCTTAAACTCCGTGTCCAATAACATGTTGCCACATAAAATGGGACGGTGGGAGTAACTTTTTGAAGTATGTTTAATTTTCTTCAGTATATTAGGAAACCTAGAGAAACACATTATAAATAGTTAAATTACAATCATAACATAAAAATATTTTACGATGTACATTTAACACATTTTCAAAAATAAAATTCGTCAAAATTAAATACCTTATACATTATAAGTTTCCCCATATATCTGGACAATCAAAACGAATTATTAAAATTATAATAATAAGTTATAAATTTATTTCATGAAATTTAATACTATATTTGGTCCATAATTTGTTAGATTTGAAGGTACACAAATTTATGTCAATGAATAAATTAAGAAATTATAAATATAATAAGAGGAATCATAGTATGAGGAAAGGGTATAATTAAACTTGACAAATGTCAACTCCTAAATATTAAAAGGAAACATAATAAGAAATTTTTTTTATGACCTAACTTTTTGTATCAAAATATATAAGTTATATAAGTTCTCTATCACGATCCAAGCCTACACCCTGGATATGACACTCGTGAATTTTTGTTGGTCCCCAAGCTGTAACATCTCACAACTAAATATGACTTTAAAATAGGTTAAAATCTGAAAATACTTACTTATGGGAAGAGCAAAAGAAATCTGCAAAAATTGTCTAAATTAAAAAGTGAATTTTTGGTCAACTTAAAAAGATCACAAGTCCTAGATCAAGATGATCTAGGGGTATTTCCATATATAGTTGGAAAGCCCTTAGAATACTCCTTCAAACTCCGCCTGGTTTGCGCATTTTTGATATATTATGAATGAGTTATGCTTTTCGGAAGATAAGTTGTTGGATTAGGAAAAGTCCAATCTGGATTATGGAAAGGCAAACTAGTTTTTTTTTGTTAATTAAACTTCCTATTTCATTTTTGGGGATTTATTGAGATAAGATAAGACTCTGTTTAGTTTTAGAAAAAGGAAAACTTATTACAGGGCTTGGAGAAGAGAGAAATGAAGAGAAATATGAGCCAAAACGAGAATCGCCAAGAACGCTTAAGCTTTGCGTGTGGAATTCATCTGGGATGATCCCTAAAAAGGTATATGAGATCACATAGTATTGGGTTAGTTCACCCACACACATGTCTTGTTTAATTCATCAAATCTATGCTATTTGAATGTTAAGAAATTGAGTTCTTGAAGAATATTTTTTTAGTTTTTGTTGAATTTTGTGTTGTTGATGTTTTGAGTTCATGTTTCTGGGTGTTGTTTCGGTTTGAACCTATTGGGTATTGAGGCTAATAACGATCCTATGTGTTTTGGAAAAGAACCATTGAAGTTTAGAGGGTTTAGAGATGAAAAACAAAGGAGAAAAGTCGAGAACACCCGGGGACAATGGTTGGGGAACCGCGCCTCTCAGAGACCCTAAAGACAATCTTTATCCGTAGGGCCTTGGGGCGCCACGCCAGCTAGAGCGCTCCAACATGGTCTCTGAAGTTTGAGGGTTGACAGCAGCGCCTCTCGGAGCATCAGGGACGCCAGCTCTACCCATTCATCCCCCCACCTTTTTGTACAAGTTCCTAAGTGAAATACCTATGTTTGTTAGTTGATTCAAACACACTAAGGTACATCCAAACATCATGAAATAATTCATTAACATGAGATCATGAACCTTGAATCCATAATTCAATTCAAGGGAAGTTAAGATCAAAGTCAATGAAGGTAAGAGTCAATTCTAGAAGTTTAGAAGCAAGTCAAAGCAAACTTTTTAGGGGTTTTAAAAAGTTTTTAGCAACATTTTAACTTTATTTTTAAGACCCAAGTTTCAAATTATGTAAAGAGTAAAGATTTGAATTTATGTCTCAATGTTTTAAAAGAACTAAACATTCCCTAAGAATTATTTTAAGATTGAAGTTTCAAGTTAAAGAAAGAGTAAAGATTGAATTAATTTCTAAAGAAAGTTATAATGGAACTAACTATTCCTTAAGAGTTTATAAATATTTTCTCATTTAAGATAAGAGAAAAGTAAGATTTCCAAAAGAGTTTTGAGCAAGAAAAGGGAACATTAATTCCAAGAGAGGTTTTAAAGCTAGTTGTTGAACATTTATGCCAACTTAGAGAACAAAGTTGTTTTAAAAACACATGAGCTAAGTATATTTTTGGGAGTATTATTGAGCATCGATATGGGAACGTTAGTTCTGAATAATTCAAGTCTCCATAAACAATGTATCCATCATGGGCATTAAAGGATAATACTTTTTAGATTATCACTAATTAAGCTAGTGGATCCACTAAGTTAAGTAAGGTCTTATACTGATGGGAAGGTATAGGATGGTCCTCGGCAGCGTGAGGTAAAACATTTTACTATCACATAGGAGCATAGTGATGGTTGTCGGTTAGAGAATATCCCACAAATGTTATATTACTTTTAGTAAAGTTAAGTTTTTATTGCTTTATCTTTAATGAACCAAGATTATTTTCAGTTTCGTTAAAGTTATATGTGCATATATACACTCACACATCTCATGTGTTTTACTGCTTTATATTAAGTTAAATATCCATGAGTTGAGAGGAGCCAAAGGTAAGTGTGTATCCTATATATCTCATATATGTTATATTGGTTAAGATTAAAATATTTTTCTCATGCATGTACAACGTAATTTTAAATTTAAATGTTTGGATAGATCAAACTCGTATTGACAAAATAAATTCTCATTGTTCAATTGTTGCCTAAAATACACCTAATAAATAGATCATTACATAAAAAAATATCTTTTGTTTTCTTAGTTTATTTTTTCATTATACTAAATTTAAATTTCTATGCAATAGTGCATATATATATATATATATATATATATATATATATATATATATATATATATATATATATATATATATATATATATATATATAGGTTAAAATCTGAAAATACTTATTTCTGAAAACAATAAGAAAATCTGGAAAAATTGTCTAAGTTAAAAAATAGTTTTTGGTCAACTTCAAACGATAATAACTCCTCGAATCCATGTTTCGATCCGTAGTATAAGGAAATCTGGAAAAGCCCTAATATGCGTACGAAAATCATGGGTTTGGTCTATGGTTATTGATTTCATTATAATCTAGATAATTAGACCTTTGAGTTTTGATCCTTTCATTATATTGGTGTTTTTAGACCAAGAACAAGCGGGAAAATCAAAAAAGGAAGATTGCAATGCCTTAGGGGATTCAAGATTGGATTCGAGGTAGGTGATGATTCTGATTTTACATTTTGTGTGATGTATATTAGTAATTGCTTCACTTTAATACATTTATGTATGTGAATGAATCCCATATTGATATACCTACCGTAACTAAGCTTGAAGAAAAACTACATGCCATGAATCACCTCTTGTTGTATGATTGTGAGAATATACATTATGATTGTGATTCTGGTTTGTGAATAGATCGGGTATTGCGCTCCAACTCACTAACTTAGATTTATTTCCATGTTCCGATATAAATGTAAGATCGGTTGCCACATTTTGGCATTAATATGGGATCGGTTGCCACGTTCCACAATAAACATTGGATCGTGTACCACATATCAATATGCTAGCAATTAGGGTATAGGTTACACGAGAAGACCATTGAATTGGGTTCCATTAGAGAACCATTGACTCGACATACATGTATATCTTGAGAATTGTGAAATTGTACTTGTTTGTAAGTGATAATCGCGATGTATATATATTTTCTATGCATATATGTGTTTACCTTTTTATAATTGTGATATATGTTGTTCTTCCTGGAATAGTCGCGTGATTCTAAAAGTACACTATGGTAGTGTACTAATATTGCACTTGTTTGTTCTTTGTTGAGTACGAGTAATTCTTGGGCAGCTATTGATAGACCATAGCTAGGTGACTATTGTGTGTTACCAAATTCAAGGGTGAGCAAGTTCTTTCAGGATGCCATGGATATTTTTTATTTAAGTCCACTCTAATTGGACTCAGACTTTTTTTTAAGATGTTGTTTAGTTTTGTGGTTTTACCCCTTGTTCTCATACTTTTCATTAGTAGAGTTTTGATACAATTACTTTCATGTTCTAGGGTTTGTTCTTCTGCATTAGTTTTGTTAGTTATTCTTTTAAGCCTTTCAAGTTTATGGGAACTCCAAATTTTTATTATCATTTAAACCTTCTTATGTATCTTTAAATGCCTTAGTTATCATAAAATTGTTAGTTTGAGTTGTAGTAATGGTTCTCCCACCAGAGGTTTAGTCTGGATGTCAATCACGACATCCTTATTCGTGAAAAAGTTTGTATCAGAGCCCGAGGTTCATTGATTTCATTGTAACAAAATAATTCTAGTTGTGTCTTGTGGAACAGTACGAAGAGCTCCATTCTTTCTATTGAGAGGCTATAAGTCATTAGGGAAACCTCACTTTTTTCTCTACTCCTTCTTTCTATGACTTGAATCCAATTGGTATTTGGATGATACAAATTAATACATTTCCTCCTTAACTCTACCATTCAAACAAGAGCAACATAAAGGGTAACACTATCTTTAGCAAAGAGAGGATGTGTATAGACTACAGATAATTGAATAAAGTCACCTTTTAGTTTATATTTTTTCTCTTGTACTGGGAGACCAGTGATGGCATCTATGGAACAAAGTAATTTAGAAATTGGCTTGTCTGTAAGTTAAACTTGAAAATTGTGAATGCCTGTTTCTTGTTGCCTGTATTAACATTGAATATGGGACTTGTATTTTATTGGAAGTGATATGTTTATGTGCAAAATAAGTGTACGTCTGATTTTTGATACATGCAATATTCTAGATAAATTGATTGAAACTATACAAGTTGTAACTGCTGAGTATCGTGAAACATGTTCTGAAAAAATGCCTTGACTAAGTCTAATGCATGGCTCTAGATTGTGTACAAGGTGATTCGTAAGAAAGATCTAGACGTGTCTTGTGCTTGAGTAATAACCGCACTAGTTTTTGGGTGTATCGTGAGAATGTATGGGTTATGGTGTTAATAAAATGAGAATAAGTTACCTTGTGTATTATCGGATTGAATCAGGGTAAACAATGATTATTCTAGTTTAGAGGATTATCCTAAATTTCTCATTAAAGTAGAGAACCGTTGGAAAATTTAGAGAACATAAAAACCGGAGAAAAATTTATTACCTGGGAAATATTTCAATCTAAGCTGATGGGGCGAGATTTTTCTGCCAGAGCGCGACAGGGTTAAAAAGTACCTCAACATTGTCTCTTATGTTTTTCCCAAGTCTCCTAATAGGGGTAGTATTTTAATTCTTCAAGAAATATCAAATCTTTCCTAAATATAGTAAGTGCGAATTTCAGTTGAGAATAGTTTATTTTTGTGGTCACATTGTATCTAGTAAAGGGGTAGAGCTGGATCCGAGAAAAAAAAAGCGTTTCAAACTTTGCCTAGGCCTTTAAGTCCTAATGACATTCAATGCTTTTTGGGTTGGAGGCACGTGATAAGAATTTTCAATGGTTGAAGGAAAAGCGCATACTTCCTCATTGGTATTGGCCTTGTCGAAAAGCACCAAAGGGTTTGTGATATATTGTGATGCCTGTCGAGTAGGTGTGAGTTGTGTCCTCATGTAACGTGGTAAGGTTACAATTTATGCCTAAACTCAACTCAAGTTACATGCAAATAACTACCCGACTAATGATCTTGAACTAACGGACGTGGTATCTTCTTTGAAAATATGGAGACACTATCTATATGGAGTGCGCGTATATGTGTTTACCGATCAAAAAAGCCTTTAATATGTGTTCACCCAAAAATATTAAAACCTCCGGCAATGAAGATGGTTAGAGTTTCTAAAAGACTACTATATGAGTGTCCTCCACCATCCCAACAAAGCTAATGTTGTTGTGGACGCATTGATGTGCATGTCCAGGGGTAGTGTTGCTCATGTAGAAGATGAAAAAAATAGTTAGTCTATGTCGTGGATACGTTTTCCTTGTAGGTAGTCCATCTAGTAGATTCTCTTAAGGGAGGTGTGATGATCCAACCTAGCTCTGACTCTTCTTTAGTGGTTGATGTGAAAGGCAAGCAACACCTTGATCCCATATTAATGAAGTTAAAAGACTTTGTAGTTGGGAAATCCGTTGAAATTTTCTCCCAAGGGGGATATGGTATCAAGGTAGGTTGTGCGTACAAGATTTGGAGGACTTAAGAAGGAATTTTTTGGATGAGGTCCATGCTTTGCGATATTCCATTCATTCGTCTGCCACCAAGATGTACCGCGACTTGCAAGAGGTCTATTGTGGCTAATGTCCAAATTTTCAACAACTGAAAGTCAGGAGGGTTGACTCAAGATATAGAAATACCCACTTGGAAGTGGGAAGATGTCAATATCGATTTTGTTGAGGGTTTGCCTCGCACCCGAAAGAAACATGATTCAATTTTATGATATTATTGATAGGATGACAAAGTCGGCGCATTTTACTCCCGTCAAGACTAAGTATTCAATGGAAGAATATGATAAATTATACCTTAAGGAGATTTTAAGAATGCATCGGGTTCCCTTGTCTATCTTCTCAGATAGAGGTACTCAATTTACTTCTTATTTTTGGAAGGCATTCCAAAGTGGACTTGGTACTAATGTTAAACTTACTACGGCATTTCATCTGCAAACGGATGGTTTTGCAGAACAAACTATCAAAACCCTAGAATATATATTAAGGGAATGTGTCATTGACTTCAAAGCTAATTGGGATGACCATTTATCATTCATTCAATTTGCCTACACTCAAGTTTGGATATGGATCCATTTGAGTCCATTTATGGAGAAGATGTAAATCTCTGGTTGGGTAGTTTGAGGTAGGTGAGTTTTCTCTAATAGGACCCGAATTAGTTTACAAGGCTGTGCTGTAGACTCACTTATAAGGATAGATTAAAGACTAACCAAAGTCGGCAAAATTCATTTGCCAATAACAGAAAGAGGGAACTTGAGGTCATGGTAGGTGACTTGGTCTATTTAAAGATATTAACCATGAAAAGGGTGTGAAGTTTAGGAAGAATGGGAAGCTTAGCCCCCGGTACGTGGGGTCGTTTAATATTTTGAAACTGTCGAAAGTGTTGCCTATGAATGGTAAATTACCTATTGGGTTAGTCCTTTGAATTTACAAAGATTGCCCGAGTTTCTGCCTTCGTGTTGATGAAAAGGTTGACTTTTAGTGTGATATTCAATGCTGACTAAGTGTAATGGTAATAAGAGTTTTTGATGGATGTGACAGGATAGAACTGTATATCATGCCACGCCCGACATCATTCGACCGTGTATGATGCCCAATAGAATTGTTGGTTAAGCGAATTTTGTATAGTAATTACTACTTGTGAGTACCTAAGATTGTGGTTTTCAAATATTTGGTGAGTAACTTGGTTGTATGGAAATTTTTTGATCTGGTGGGACACTATTCGAATAGAAATTAAATAGATAAAGTCTAAGAAGAAAAATAGTAGGATGTAGTACAACCTTAGGGCCCATTTGGACATAGATTTTTCAAATAATATTTGGGGAAATTTGGGTAAATACTGTTTGTCCATACTATTTGTCATTATTTGACAAATATTCCATGTTTCCAAATACAATTTTTTTCAAGTATCTGGAGAAAATCTCATTATTTGAGATCTTTAAAAAATTGAAATTTTACACCAAACTTTTATTTTTACAAAAGACCCTCCATAGTAGTGTGTTGATTGTACTGCATAATTTTTTACATGAACGTCAAAGTAGTGATGAAATATTTAGTGAGTATGGAACTAATGATATGGTTGTTCATAAAAATGATGAAAAATCGGCACAGGGAAACGAAGTCATGTACTTCGTTTAATTCATGATTTATGGAATGAGGTTTGTTGCACTCACTTACACTACCACATTGCTCTAGTGTCATGGACACTAGTTTTTGTTTGTTTCGATGAAGATCAAATTACATATAATAAAAACTTATGGTTAGATTTGATAATTATAAAACCGGAAAAGGACGTAAAATACCCTCAAAGTATTGGAAATGGTACAAAATTACCCTCTATCCACCTATTGGCTCCAAAATACCCTTCCACCCGCCTATAGGCTCCAAAATTTCCTTGTAATCCACCTTTTGGTTCAGAATTGACCACTTATTTAACAGTTTTATATTTAAACTATTTAAATATTTCTTTAAATACGTGGCGCTAAACTATTTGTTATAATTTAACTTATTAGTATAATTTATAAATCAAACCCCTCTAAATTAATAAACTCGTCACATTATTAATGCAACAACCGGAAAGCTAATGCCAATTGAGTGTTTTTAAAAATTTGAGGTATCTACATAAGTAAATTATCATACATTCAAGTTTACAAACAACAATTACCGATAAACTTAAAATACAGACTATGTTCATCTTAATTATTGTTTTGTCTCAATTATGTGATGTTATTTTATAGGTAATTTTTTTTAAAAAAATTATATATTAAAGGTTTTAAAACAAATCATAAATATTTATAAAATTATATTTTAAAAAAGTGCATGAATTAATTCGGATGTATTACTTCTTTACCTTTAATAAAAAATTTCTAATTAAATCTTGAAAGATAATTATATTGAAAGTGTCCTCCTAAATAAGTGGCTTAACCTAAATTTAATTGTGCCTTCGGTTCGGACTCGAATAATTTTGGATGTCATTTTTCAGGAATCTATTAATTTCATCGTGTCTTAGTAGTGTTTATGACGATTTTCATATTATAATTGGATTATCAATTGGGTGGGGTTTAGTTTTTAATGAGTGAGTAGTGGATTCGTTTAAGAATTATATTAATAAATTTAACTATAACCAATAGTTGAACGCCAAGTATTTTAAAAAATATTTAAAGAGTTTAATTTAAAAAAAATTAAATTAGTGGTAAATTTTGAACCCAAAGGTGGATTACAAAGGTATTTTGGATCCAATAGGTAGATGAGAAGGGCATTTTTGAGCCAATAGGTAGATGGGGGATAATTTTGTACCATTTTCAATACTTCAAGGGTATTTAGACCCTTTTCTGTTATAAAACTTATGGGTATAAATCGTATTTTTCTAGAAAAGTAAAATATATCCCAAATACTATTGCCAAACACATGATCAAATTTGACCTAAATTTTCACCCAATTAATATTTAAGAAGAATATTTGTAAATCTATGTCCGAACACTAGATTAGAAAGAGGCAAGAGGAAGAATATTTTATTTGATGTCAAAGGATAAATATATATGTTTAGAAGGGTAGGTAATTGAGTTCAGAGACACGTTATTTCATTCATTTTGTTGTGGCTATCGTAATATCGTTGCAAGTCCGGTAGGCTGGCTAAAAACTATTGTAAAGGACTTGAGAAAGAAATGTACAAACATAAGTGTAATGATCAGAACTTTGGTTTTGTTTTTGAGTTTAGTAATGATAAGGATGTAACTTTTAGCTAAGTATATTATAAAATTGATGGAGATGCGATCAATTATAAGGCAGGACACATGAATTCAAAAGAATCTTCAAGGTACAAGTTAACATTGAAAGATAAGAGAATTGTGTACGGTTGAATTTACAATTAAGATTTTCATTGTAAGTCTACATTTGTGGTAATAGATTTCGTCAAGGTATGAATTTTCAAGGTAATAAATGAGAAATTATATCAGGTATTGAACCTTTGGAAGGACTTATACCTGGGTAAAATCATAAAGTTCATTACTATTGATTGTTACCTTAGAAAGGTTTTTTATAAAAATGTTGGTCTATAATAAAGTTAATGGTCGAAGTTCTTATGATGGTTGTTAGTATTGTGAGTATGATTCACTAGTTATGTAACGACCTGTTTAGTCGTTTTGAGCAGCAGATTTTATTTCTGGAAAAACTGTCTGGTCGACGGATCCCACGACGGACCGTCATGGGCACGACGAACCGTCGAGGGGGTTTCATTCCAAAACACTTAGAATTCAGAAATTTGGGTATTGAAATCGACTCTCTGAACTTCGTGACAGAATGGCAGGACGGACCGTCGCAGGCACGACAGACCGTCACAAATCTATCCACAGAATTAACTCTCTGAACTTTGTGACGGACCTGCAGGACGGACCGTCATAGGTTGCGTAACCCAGACTGGGTCGGATTTCTGTTAAAGTTTTTAAAGGGGCGTTTTGGACTATTCATGCTTATAATTATAAAGTTAGTGGATAATGTTAATAATTCAGTTAGTTGGGGGTTAAAGGAATAACCTTGAAATATTTAGTGGGTTATTTTTATCATCTTTTATACTTAATATATGACAATTAGGGTAAAATAAAAAGGGTTTTGAATAAGAAAAATAGAAAGAACAAAGAGAGGGAGAAACGAACGATCAAGAGAGAGAGAGAGAACGAAGAAGAACGCAGCTTTGGGAAGATAGCTTGTTGATCGCCATTCTTCGGTGGAGGTAGGTTATGGTTTATGCTATTCATAGTAAACTCTTAATAGCGAATGATATGTGTTGGGTAGTATTATAAAGTCTTCTATATGCTTAATTGTGTGCTTATATAATTGTGATGAATTAGCATGATGAGGCTATTGAATCTTGAATCCTAAATTTACTTTGTTAATGATGATGCCTTGGTATAAAAGAAGGCTTGATGAACTAAAGTAATGAGATTGATGATGCCTTGGTATAAATGAAGGCTTGATGAACTAAAGTAATGAGATTAGAGGATCGGGTGTCACGTTCCGACACCAGGATAGTAATAGAGGATCGGGTGTCACGTTGCGGCACAAGGATAGTATATGGATCGGAGTGTCACGTTCCGACACAAGGATAGTATATGGATCGGGTGTCACGTTTCGGCACCAGGATAGTATATGGGTCGGAGTGTTACGTTCAGACATCAGGATAGTATATGGATCGGGTGTCACGTTCCGGCACCAGGATAGTATATGGATCAGAGTGTCACGTTCCGACACCAGGATAGTATATGGATCAGGAGTCACGTTCCGGCACCAGGATAGTATATGGATTGGAGTGTCACGTTCCGACACCAGGATAGTATATGGATCGGAGTGTCACGTTGTGACACCAGGATAGTAGAAGTGGAGCGGAGTGTCACGTACCGACACAAGAGGAATAAAGATAATGAATCTTGAATTATGATAATATACTAAATTGTAAAGAACTAATTCCCAAATGAGTATGATGGGGAGGCTTGAGTCCTCATTGATGTGCTTGGTGTTGTGACCAAGGGTTAAGGTAATTGTTAATGTCGCCTGTTAAGAATATTAGTTGATTTTATGTTATTATCTGATATATACTGTTTTCTATTTTGAGTTGGCCGATGATACCTACTCAGTACTTGTGCCTTGTATTGACCCCTACTTGTATTTGTTTTTCTTTGTTAATTGTGGAGTGCAGCAAACGTACCGTCGTCTTCAACTCAACCGCAACTCTAGCCAGTCTTCATCAATCCAGATATCAGGGTGAGCTATTGCTTCTAGCTTGGACTGGATCTTCCTCTTAATGTCTTGATGCTTTGAAATTCCGGCATGGACTAGATGTTTATTTATTTTAGTTTCTTAGATACTCTTAGATTTAGTAAATTGAGGATAGATGTCCTTGTGGTGATGACTTCCAGATTTTGGGAATAGTAAGTATTAAATTTTAGAAGTTATTTATTGGTTATATTAATGAGTTTAAAGTCTTCCGCATTGTATTTTGTTCATTATGGTTCAATTATTGGTAAATGATTTGGGGTTTAGATTGGTTGGTTCGCTCACATAAGAGGATAAATGTGAGTGCCACTCGCGGCTCGTTTTGGGTCGTGACAAACTTGGTATCAGAGCATTAGGTTCGTTAGTCTCATCACAGAAGAACGAGTCTAGTAGAGTCTTAACGAATGGTAGGGGGACGCCTTTACTTTTCTCTGAGAGGCTATAGGACTTTAGGAAAATTCCATTCTTTCTTTCTTTCGTTCTATTACTTGGATCCAATTGGTATCTAGGTGATACAAATTGGTATCTGACCATCTTCACTCTATTTCGCAGATAGTTAGAACTAGAGCAACAACGGCGCCAACACCAACACCGGCAAGACAAGATGCAACTGAGCCAGCCACTGGGGCTGTAGCTCGAAGAGGAGTAGTGGCGAGAGGCCGTGGTAGAGGTCGCGGGAGGACGTCCTCTAGAGGAAGAGGACAAGCACCTGGCCCATCTAGTACTAGAGCGGTGACTCCTCCACCGACTGAGGAAGTAGTGAGAGGGGGTGAGGAAGTTGAAAGTGGGCAAGTACAGAATGAGGAATTACCACCCCAACCTACCCCAGAGATGATTAATCAGGTTCTTGCCTATCTTAGCGGGTTATCTGATCAAGGCCAGAATCCTCCAGTGCTTTCTACACCAGCACCTCAAGTTCCGGAAGTACGACAGGCCGCTGCTGAGGCTCCCCGCATGGATGCCTCATTGGAAATAGGCACGTTTCCTCGTTTGACTACAGGGCCCATAATGACGAGTGACCAGCATGAACTTTTCAGTAAGTTCTTGAAATTGAAACCTCCAGTCTTCAAGGGTGCTGAATCTGAGGATGCCTACGATTTTCTGGTTGATTTTCATGAGTTACTACATAAAATGGGCATAGTGGAACGATTTGGCGTTGAGTTTGTAACCTATCAGTTTCAGGGAAATGCCAAAATGTGGTGGCGTTCACATGTTGAGTGTCAACCCGCACAGGCACCACCTATGACTTGGGCGTCATTCTCTAGCTTATTTATGGAGAAGTATATGCCCCGGACCTTGAGGGATAGGAGGAGAGATGAGTTCTTGATCCTAGAGCAAGGCAAGATGTCGGTGACTGCGTATGAGGCTAAGTTTCGTTCATTATCCAGGTATGCCACCCAGCTTTGTTTCTGTCCACAAGAACGGATTCGCCGTTTTGTGAAGGGGTTGAGGTCAGATTTGCGGATTTCAGCCTTACAGGTAGCGGCTACAGCAAAATCCTTTCAGAAAGTGGTAGACTTCGTGATAGAGGTGGAACGTGTGAAGCCAGATGAATTCACCATGCCATCGACATCAAAAAGGTTTCGTAAGGGAGGTGAGTTTAATGGTTCTTACTCCAAAGGGCAGGGTTCAGGAGGTTATCCAGCCCGACCTATTCAGTCTTCACTATAGACTGTAGTTGGGGGTCCACCGCAGACCGGTCAACACTTCTCTGAGTTTGGAGGTTATCCCCAGACTTCGTCATTCTCACAGAGACCTATGCTTGAATCCACAGAGTGTTATGGATGTGGGGAGACTGGACACATTAAGAGGTATTGTCCAAAACAGAGTTACAGACCTCAAATAGTCAGAGGAAGAGGTGGTCATGGAAGAGGCCGTCATTCTGGAAGACGTGGTGGCCGAGGTAATGGCGGTCACCAAAACGGCCGAGGTGACGCGCAAACTGGAGCCACTACAACACAACATGGTAGGGGAAACGGGCAGACAACTGATAGGGCCCATTGTTACGCTTTCCCCGGGCGGTCTGAAGCGGAGACATCTGATGCTGTTATCACAGGTAATCTTTTGGTTTGTGATTGCATGGCTTCTGTATTATTTGATCCTGGCTCCACATTTTCATATGTATCTTCCTCATTTGCTACTGGTCTTAATTTACATTGTAAATTGCTTAACATGCCTATTCGTGTTTCTACTCCGGTGGGTGAGTCTGTGATAGTTGAAAAGGTATATAGGTCTTGTCTGGTGACTTTTGTGGGGAGTAATACTCATGTAGACTTGGTTATTTTAGAGATGGTTTATTTCGATGTAATTCTTGGTATGACTTGGCTTTCTCCAAATTTTGCAATCTTAGATTGTAATGCTAAAACTGTAACGTTGGCCAAGCCTGGGAAAGTTCTGTTAGTGTGGGAAGGTGACTACACTTCCACTCCAGTTCGTTTCATCTCCTTTCTTCGTGCTAAGAGAATGGTTAGTAAAGGGTGTTTAGCGTTCTTGGCACACATCTGGGATGATACTACCCAAGTACCTTCAATTGAGTCGGTTTCGGTAGTCCGTGAGTTTCTGGATATGTTCCCTGCAGACCTTCCTGGTATGCCACCGGATAGGGATATAGACTTTTGCATTGATCTGGAGCCGGGTACTCGCCCCATTTCCATACCCCCTTATAGAATGACTCCAGCAGAGTTAAAGGAGTTAAAGGCCCAACTTCAAGAGTTGTAAGTAAAGGTTTCATTAGACCAAGTGCATCCCCTTGGGGTGCTCCGGTGTTATTTGTGAAGAAGAAGGATGGGAGTTTTCGGATGTGCATAGACTACCGGCAGTTGAACAAGGTAACTATTAAGAACAAGTATCCCATTCCTCGCATTGATGACTTGTTCGATCAGTTACAAGGTGCTTGTGTCTTTTCTAAGATTGACTTGAGATCCGGTTATCATCAATTGAAAATACGGGCTACGGATGTGCCAAAGACTATTTTTCGAACCAGGTATGGGCATTACAAATTCGTAGTAATGTGTTTTGGTCTTACGAATGCCCCTGCTGCTTTCATGAGCTTGATAAACGGGATTTTTAAGCCATATCAGGATCTCTTCGTGATCGTATTTATTGATGATATACTGATATACTCCAAGTGTAAGAAGGAACATGAGGAGCATTTGAGAATTGTGTTGGAAGTATTAAGGGAGAAAAGGCTTTATGCCAAATTCTCCAAGTGTGAGTTTTGGCTAGATTCAGTGTCCTTCTTGGGGCACGTGGTTTCTAAGGATGGAATGATGGTGAATCCTTCCAAGATCGAGACAGTGAAGAATTGGGCAAGACCTACTAATGTGTCAGAAGTAAGGAGCTTTGTTGGTTTAGCTAGCTACTACCGGCGATTTGTCAAGGGATTCTCTTCTATTGCTTCCCAATTGACAAACCTGACTAAGCAGAATGTTCCATTTGTATGGTCGGATGAGTGTGAGAAAGCTTTCAGAAAATCAAGACCTTGCTGACTACTGCACCTATCCTTACCTTGCCAGTAGAGTGTAAGAATTTCATTGTTTATTGTGATGCATCCTATTCTGGTTTGGGTGCAGTGCTAATGCAAGAGAAGAATGTAATTGCTTATGCTTCGAGGCAATTAAAGGTGCACGAACGTAATTATCCGACCCATGATTTCGAGTTGGCTGCGGTAGTGTTTGCATTAAAGCAATGGAGACACTATCTATATGGGGTCAAGTGTGAAGTCTATACGGATCATCGTAGCCTACAATATGTCTTTACTCAGAGGGATTTGAATTTGAGACAGAGGAGGTGGATGGAACTAGTTAAGGACTATGATGTTACCATCTTGTATCACCCAGGAAAGGCTAATGTTGTGGCAAACACCTTAAGTAGAAAAGCAGGGAGCATGTGTAGTTTATCCCACTTACAAGTTTCTCGACGCCCGTTGGCTAGGGAAGTCCAAAACTTGGCTAACGACTTTATGAGGCTAGAAGTAAATGAGAAGGGAGAATTTTTGTCCTGTGTGGAGGCAAGATCTTCTTTTCTTGACAAGATCAAGGGAAAACAATTTGATGATGAGAAACTAAGACGAATTTGGGATATGGTGTTGCGAGAAGAGGCTAAAGAGGCAATAATTGATGAGGAAGGTGTTTTGAGAATTAAGGAAAGGGTATGTGTGCCCCGTGTTGATGATTTGATCCACACTATTCTTATAGAGGCTCATAGTTCCGGATATTCTATACATCCTGGTGCAACCAAGATGTACCGTGACCTAAAGCAACACTTTTGGTGGAGTAGAATGAAGCGTGACATTGTTGATTTTGTTGCCAAATGTCCAAATTGTCAACAAGTAAAGTACGAACACCAGAGGCCCGAAGGAACACTTCAGAGAATGCCCATTCCTGAATGGAAGTGGGAGAGAATTGCAATTGACTTCGTGGTTGGTCTTCCAAAGACATTGGGAAAGTTTGACTCTATTTGGGTAATTGTGGACAGATTAACTAAGTCTGCTCACTTCATTCCGGTCAAGGTGACTTACAATGCAGAGAAGCTAGCCAAACTCTATATCTCAGAAATTGTTCGACTTCATGGGGTTCCACTTTCCATCATATCAGATAGAGGTACGCAGTGTACTTCTATGTTTTGGAGAACATTGCATGCTGAATTAGGTACTATGTTGGATCTTAGTACTGCATTTCACCCTCAGACCGATGGTCAGTCTTAGCGGACGATTCAAGTATTGGAAGATATGCTTCGTGCATGTGTGATAGAATTTGGTGGTCATTGGGATAACTTCTTACCCTTAGCGGAGTTTTCATACAATAATAGCTATCACTCCAGTATTGACATGGCCCCATTTGAAGCATTGTATGGGAGGAGATGTAGGTCTCCCATTGGTTGGTTTGATGCATTTGAGGTTAGACCTTGGGGTACTGACCTTTTGAGGGATTCATTGGAGAAAGTGAAATCTATTCAATAAAAGCTTTTAGCGGCGCAAATTAGGCAAAAGGAATATGCAGATCGAAAGGTTAGAGACTTGGAGTTTATGGAGGGTGAGCAAGTCTTGCTGAAGGTCTCGCCCATGAAAGGGGTGATGCGGTTTGGTAAAAGAGGTAAGCTAAGCCCAAGGTATATTGGACCATTCGAAGTACATAAGCGAGTAGGGGAGGTGGCTTATGAATTAGCCTTGCCTCCAGGGCTGTCAGGAGTGCATCCGGTATTTCATGTGTCTATGTTGAAAAGATACCATGGGGATGGAAACTACATAATTCGTTTGGATTGAGTTATGCTTGATGAGAATTTGTCTTATGAGGAGGACCCTGTTGCCATTCTAGATAAAGAAATTCGCAAGTTGAGATCAAGGGAGATTGCATCCATCAAAGTTCAATGGAAGAATCGACTAGTTGAAGAGTCCACTTGGGAGAAGGAGGCTGATATGCGAGAAAGATACCCACACCTGTTTACAGATTCAGGTACTCCTTTTCGCCCTTGTTTTTCTTCTTGGGATCGTTCGAGGACGAACGATGGGTAAATTGGTATCTATTGTAACGACCTATTTAGTCGTTTTGAGCAGCAGATTTTACTTCTGGAAAAACTGTCTTGGTCGACGGATCCCACGACGGACCGTCATGGGCACGACGGACCGTCGAGGGGGTTTCGTTCCAAAACACTTAGAATTCTGAAATTTGGGTACTGAAATAGACTCTCTGAACTTTGTGACGGACCTGCAGGACAGACTGTCACAGCCATGACGGACCGTCAAAGGTTGCGTAACCCAGACTGGGTCAGATTTCTGTTAAAGTTTTTAAAGGGGCGTTTTGGACTATTCATGCTTATAATTATAAAGTTAGTGCATTAATGTAAATAATTCAATTACTTGGGGGTTAAAGGAATAACCTTGAAATAATTAGTGGGTTATTTTTATCATCTAATATACTTAATTATATGACAATTAGGGTAAAACAAAAAGAGTTTTGAATAAGAAAAATAGAAAGAACAAAGAGAGGGAGAAACAAACGATCAAGAGAGAGAGAGAGAGAACGAAGAAGAACGCAGCTTTGGGAAGATAGCTTGTTGATCCCCATTCTTCGGTGGAGGTAGGTTATGGTTTATGCTATTCGTAGTAAACTCTTAATAGCGAATGATATGTGTTGGGTAGTATTATAAAGTCTTCTATATGCTTAATTGTGTGCTTACATGATGTGATTATATAATTGTGATGAATTAGCATGATGAGGCTATTGAATCTTGAATCCTAAATTTACTTTGTTAATGATGATGCCTTGGTATAAAAGAAGGCTTGATTAACTAAAGTAATGAGATTGATGATGCCTTGGTATAAGAGAAGGCTTGATGAACTAAAGTAATGAGATTAGAGGATCGGGTGTCACGTTCCGACACCAGGATAGTAATAGAGGATCGGGTGTCACGTTCCGGCACTAGGATAGTATATGGATCGGAGTGTCACGTTCCGACACCAGGATAGTATATGGATCGGAGTGTCACGTTCCTACACCAGGATAGTATATGGATCGGGTGTCACGTTCCGGCACCAGGAGAGTATATGGATAGGAGTGTCACGTTGCGACACCAGGATAGTATATGGATCGGGTGTCACGTTCCGGCACCAGGATAGTATATGGATCGGAGCATCGCGTTCCGACACAAGGATAGTATATGGATCGGAGTGTCACGTTCCGACACCAGGATAGTAAAGTGGAGCGGAGTGTCACGTACCGACACAAGAGGAACAAAGATAATGAATCTTGAATTATGATAATATACTAAATTGTAAAGAACTAATTCCCAAATGAGTATGATTGGGAGGCTTTAGTCCTCATTGATGTGCTTGATGTTGTCACCAAGGGTTATGGTAATTGTTAATGTCGCCTGTTAAGAATATTAGTTGATTTTATGTTATTATCTGATATATACTGTTTTTTATTTTGAGTTGGCCGATGATACCTACTCAGTACTTGTGCCTTGTACTGACCCCTACTTGTATTTGTTTTTCTTGGTTAATTGTGGAGTGTACCAAACGTACCGTCGTCTTCAACTCAACCGCAACTCTAGCCAGTCTTCATCAAGCCAGATATCAGGGTGAGCTATTGCTTCTAGCTTGGACTAGATCTTCCTCTTCATGTCTTGATGCCTTGAAATTCTGGCATGGACTAGCTGTTTATTTATTTTAGTTTCTTAGATACTCTTAGATTTAGTAAATTGAGGATAGATGTTCTTGTGGTGATGACTTCCAGATTTTGGGAATAATAAGTATTAAATTTTAGAAGTTATTTATTGGTTATATAATGAGTTTAAAGTCTTCCGAATTGTATTTTGTTCATTATGGTTCAATTATTGGTAAATGATTTGGGGTTTAGATTGGTTGGTTCGCTCACATAGGAGGATAAATGTGAGTGCCACTCGCGGCTCGTTTTGGGTCGTGACAAGTTATGATCTAATGTGTTTTCATTTTTGTGGGAGGATCCCTAGTGGTGGATTAGCGACATGGAATCATGCGATGTTCTCTTGGTTGAGTAGGAACACTGGAAAGATTAAATTATTTCAAATAACCTAACTAATGTTGTCTCGGAGTTGTTAAAATATTTTAGCAGTTGTACATGTACCACCTTGATATTAGAACTTATAGAAGGACTATTATGTGTATTTATGATTGTCCGACAATTTAATTTTTCATCTTGTCGTCTAGGTCATGTATCGATTATATGTGGTTCAATGTGAGGATTATTGGATCAAATTATACCCTTTATAAGTATTTTATTTCTAACGACAAAACATTAATAACTCAAAACTCATGGGAAATTAGGTTATGAGATGGATTTATTGATAAGAACTATGATTATTTTGGTAGTATGATTGTATGTTGGTTGGTTCAGGTTGACCTATAATTGTGGCGAATTTTGATTTAGGATATATTCATGTTTATGTGAGAAAGGATTCATTTTGATGTTTGTGTCATAGTCCTCTGATAATATGTTGTAGACATGTGTACAATCAAATGTAGTGGTCATCAGGAATAGCTTTGTGGCTAACTAAGTGTACATGCAATAATAATTATCACTCGAATAATGTGATAACTTCATTCTGGCATTTTATGGGAGAATTTATAGGTATTCAATTGGTTGTCTAGGGACGAGGATTATATAATAAAGTGAGACACAATTTTCTAAACAAGACCTTCGGTATGAGGAACAACCGGTTGAAATTCTTGTTGACGATGTCCAGAAAAATTACATGAGAGACAAGTATCCCCAATAAATGGACACCACAGATACTACTCTACCCTTACTTTAGCCAATCCTTCCTAGCTTATCACTCGAGGACGTGTCATGGGTAAATTGGTATCTATTGTAACAACTTGATATCCGTAGTTAGCGAAAAGTCAATAAGGAAATAATTGGGGGCTAGAGAAACTTTTTCATTGTAACTTGAGATTTCCTTGTCAAGTCCAGATTCTGACAAAATTGATTAGTGACATCATCAATGACACAAAACCAATGCAAGTGTCTATGATCATACAAAACTATAGTAACCCAACCAAGGGTTGGGGTCATTTCCATATGAAGTGATTTTGAGAATTAATAAAAGAATAAAATAAATTTCTCATTAGTCATAGCTAAAAAACAAATTCAAACATATTAAAAGTAAGAGGTCATCAAAGCGTCAATTCAAAGTTGGAGTTAAGCAATCAAAATTTAGAGCTAAAAATAGTAAAACATTAAAAGAGGCTATTAGAACACGAGATTGTTCGGATTTATAGGAATATGACCTAGACTAAACTATTGGGTACATGATTTTGATGATAAATTTGTTGAACATTTGTGACTAGGATATACTACAGTGGGAGTAAGCTTTCTCTCTAACAACATACCTTAATTAAATTGGTTCCTCTCGTTCACCCACTTGCCTCATTAACAACAACCTCCACCTTATCCCACTCACTCTCTTGAACTGAGTGTATGAGAGAAGGACTAGGGTTCACTCTCTCGAGACGAACCTCAAGTCGACCTAATCCCACATGCTATCAATTTAGCAGTGTTAGTTTTATAGCCTCTCTCTCAAGCAAGTCGAAAACAGATAGATGAAAATGTAGTTGAAACTACAACCAGATCAATTTCATACATGACTACTAAATGTTCACATTTAAACAACAAATAAATCAGCAATGAGCAACACCCAACAGATAATATAATCCATATTCACAAAATTACCCCCCAAGAATAGGGGTTTTATTTAGACATGTATAAGAAATATAAATTTATACCAAAATGTAACACACCGTATGTCTAATGACCTATGCTAGATCCTAAGTCGCAGTCTAATGTCCTAAAGAAGTATAAATATGAGGGTAATGTCCTAAGATAATCTTCCTAACCCTAAAGTAAGGTTCTTATACCTAAAGGTTAAGATACGACAACCCTAGGAACCAATGAAGAGTCCAAAAAGCTGTCAAAAATAGCTTTGGTTTACGAGAACTATTGACTCTTTGTTAATATACTCACGCCCCGTCAATAGAAGTAGTGAGTCCATGCTTATTCTCCACTAAATTTCACCCCAAAAACAATCCATGATCCCAATTGACGAGTGACCTGTACTGTCCGTCATTAGATTGATGCCCCGTTAACAGGGACTCGTCAATGGTCACTCTCCTTTCCATACAACCTAGTGGGGATTAGATAGGAAATTAGTTAGTAATTTAATTAACACTTGATTACGATTATAATTAGCTAGTTAGGTATATTAAAGAGTATTAAAGAAATAAAATAAGCCTTCCACTATATAACCCCAATCAAAAAATCAAAACCCACTTTCTCTGTCTCACAAATTCTCTCTCAAACCCACCATGATTAACAAGTAACAACTCAAGCTAGGGAACTCAAGACTCATCCTTTTTTACTTCAAACTGATGGAATAAAAGCAAACAAGGTATGGTATATTGATTCATGGACTATTTTCTCCATGAAGCTTTTCGAAACTTTTCGAATTTGAGACAGTGACCAAAATTAGGATTTGTGATCTAGCCGTGGGTTCACTTAAAACTTGATTTTATTATGTTATTTGACTTATATTATGATTTTATTGGTATAAATTTATTATTTCTATTGTGAGAATCTCCCAAGATCCCATGTGCACCATAAGACCTAACTTTATGAATGTTATTAAATGAATTTAGTAGATATGAACATTGTGAACTCTGATTCATGATTATCTTATTATAAAATTTTGTTTTCATGCCTATTGTGATGTTTTTTGTTGTAAATGTGATATTTTGTTATTGACCATAAAAAGGGGGAACTCCTAAGGGTTTGTATATATGTGGAGAATGTGTTATATTAACTTTGGATTTTCTATGCAGGTACATCGATTCTGAAAGGATGCAAGTAAGGTATTGTTGGATGGTCTCCACTCTCATGAACCCTACCCATTATGTTGCATGAATTGTGTAGAATAATGCTAAAGTAAAGTGCTGATAGAAAGTAAAGTCCTCATGGAAACACTATGATGATATTATGTGAGTACTGCTCACATGTTTACGTCAATTCTAGGTTAAAAGTGTATTCTCACCTAATGAATCTAAGATCATTATGTTAAACTTTGTTGAATGAAGAGGTACTAATTCTTCACACATGTAGACAATTAAAAATACTAATAGTAGTGAATTGGGAAAGTATACTAAGCGCTGAGAGGATATCGTCAATGAGGAAAAGACCCTTCCTTTAATGCAAGAGGTTGGGTCATCCTAGAGATATCTCTATTGGTGCAACAAGTAGAGTCTCTAGAAGCAATCTCTATATCCCATAACTACATGCTCCTGTAGAACTTAGTTAGTTGATCCACAAAGTAGCTAGTATGTATGTTCTACGTTGGTAAGTGGAACACCCTTTCCGGTGTTGGTCTTTATGACACCGGATTCCATGTAAGCTCTCATGGTCTATATATCTTATGGTTTATCCTCCTTAAGTAATGAAGTAATGAATGAAGTATAAACTAGTCTATGATATCCTAATAGGTTTACTAAGTAGAAGTGGAAGTAGTGGACTTCACTTGTACTTGGCACTAGTAGTATTAGAAGTTTATTATAGGTGGTTCTTTCTAGTTATGAAGTGATATAAATCATGTATGTTAAATGTATAATGATGGGGTGAAATTATCCCTATTTTCAAATTTTATTCATGATGTATGTGTTTCAACTATGCTTATGGTATGTGGTGAAACGTAAAAATAAGGTGTGTGGTTAAGGTGGTTTATAGGAGATGTTTGGTGAAGTTATATTATGGGATGCTCACCTTATTTTTCACAAGTAGACCTTAGGAAGTGCTAAAGTCATGCTCTTGTTGTAATATGGACATTGTGGTGGTGTTGAATTATGTATTGTGTTGGTGACGTAAAATGCTTACAAAAACATCATAAATGCATACTTTTCATGAAAATGTCCTTTTCTTATGTTTTGAAGGTTTTCGTGCATTTCTACACACTTAGCGCATTAATTATACTAACCCCTTTCTCCTTTTTTCTATTATAAGTATCGCTTGTGGCTAAGTGGTTGGCTTTCTAAATTCTTGAAGAAAGCCTGGACTTCTTATCTCCAAAACTTCTGGTAGGTCCTCAAAAATCCGAGGACTAATGTATTTTGATGCCACTCTATGTATTCTCTATTGATTTATTAGACTTAGTAGTCTTTCATATGCACCTTCCATCTATATGACTATTGTGTCTAAAGGGTCTAAGGACCCTATTCGAAGACTTTATGTTGTATTCGTATTAATAGATGGTTTATGTGTGACAATGGTATTAGATTCCTACTATTTTTCTTTATGAAACTGATGTTTGAACTTCTGTTGTAAAATATTTTTGAATTCCACATTATTTAAGGTTCATTATGTTGTGATGATTATGGTAAGAGATTGTATAAGAACTCATCGAGTTCGAATATGCGTGTAATGACTAGGGGGTGCTCTATGGTCATTACTCAAAATTAGTTTGTATTCAAATGGTATGAATATTTAAGTCTTGATGCAAGAAAAAAGTGAACAATAAAAGAGAATCAAGCCCAAATTCTTTGAGAAAAAACCCTTTGAATCTATAAGTTCTTCAAAACCCTCTTCAAACATAGAAGTCGAAAATAAAAATAAAACTCTAAAAATTACTGTTCAAAAATCCTCAAAAAAATTGATACTAAGTTAATAATATTTATGGGTATTTATAGTTTTTAAAAAGTTGTGTTGAGAAGGACCTCTCGGCACAGTTAGTCGAGATTGCTGATCAACTCCTTGACCCTCAATTTGGTAGCTTCATCTCTATCTTATTCTAGCCTACAACATCTTGATGTTTTGGATCATTAGGCGATATTGTACATCTTTGTGGAACTACTCAATGAAATGCCGACTACTCCTTTTCTTTGCCGATTTGATCCTTTTCTTTAAAGCTTAACTCACTTGAAGAAAAGGCAAGGATAAGATCTAGTTGCAACATCACTGAATGTTTAAGGTTTAGGGTTGACAATCCTCAAATCTTCAATTCTTTGGTCTTTCAGGTGCTCTTACTCCTATTTTCTATGAAGTTTCCATGCATTTTCTCTACTTTCAAAATAACTACAACTCAAGGTTTTAATAAGTTTTAGAGATAAAATATGCATTTGAGGATACTAAACCTATCAAAATATAGCCTTTAATGAGTCCAAATTATGGATTCATAAGAAATCAGAGTTAGTGAGGTCTAGGAAATCTCGTAAAAGATGAGAGATCTATTAATGAATTTGATTACATGAGTTATATCTAAGATGTTAAGGAACCAGAATGAATTTATGTGATTGAATCCGAGTCAGAAGAACTCCCGAAGGTGATCTTAGCGTGAGCATGTACTTTCTGAGTGTCATGTGACAATAGTTTGTTTTAAAGTGGGGTTTTGGAATTTCAAAATTTGCTCATTATTTCTATGGAATTTGTTGCGGTGGGTTTAGGCCGCCATAGCAAGATAGCATGACTTAAGTATAACATAAAACACCAAAAATGTTTTATTTTGCACTTTTTGACTTAGAGAGCTGAGGAACAATCCAAGGGGTGTTCCTAATTGTTTTGCACCATTTTTGAGGCTAAAGGTAAGGGTTTTACTCCCCGCGTCCATGTTTTTATATGTAGAGCATATTTCTTGGGTAATTATTGATGGGGAGGGTTTTGATATGGAATTATGGTGGAAAAAAGCCCTAATATGGGTACGGGAATTATGGGTTTGGTTTGGGGTTATTGACATTGTTATAATACAAATAATTAGATCATTGATTATTGATCCTTGCATTATATTGATATTTTTCGACCACGAACAAGTGGAATAAATACGAAAAGGGAAGATTCTAGTGCCTTAGAGGATTCAAGCTTGGTTTCGAGGTAAGTGATGATAGTGAGTTTTTCTTGTTTTCCGTGATGTACGTTGGTAATTGCTTCATTCTATTGCATGTATGTATGTGAATGAAGCATACTACTCGCACCTAATGTAACTACATAGGAACAAAAAATTACATGCCATGAATCACCTCTTGTTATATGATTGTAAGAATATATATTATGATTGTGATTGTGGTTTGTTTAATGGATCGGGTGTTGTTTTCTGACACGCTAACTTTTATCGATTTCCATGTCCAACATTAATAGGAGATCAATTGCCACATTTCGATATAAATATGGGATTGATTGCCACATTCCGACATAATCATTGGATCCGGTACCACATACCAGTACGCTAAGAGTTTGGGTATAGGATCCATGCGAGGACCATTGAATATGTTTCCGATAAGAGAACTTTTGATTTGACATAATTGTATATCTTTTCAATTGTGAAATTGTACTTGTTCATAAGTGATAATCACGATGTATGTATATATTATTTGCATGTATGTATAAACCTTGTTGTAATTCTGATATATGTTATGTTTACTTGATTACCCGGTGATCCTACCAGTACACTTTTATTGTGTACTAATACTGCACTTCTTTGTTCTTTATTGAATATAGGTTTTCTACATATGGCTATTGATAGACCTCGTTTAGGTGACAATTGAGTGTGAGAAAAATCAAGGGTGAGGTAGTTCTTTCAGGCTACAAAGGATATATAAAGGGTGAGCCAATCCTTCAGATTGCCTTGGATCTTACTTGTTTAAGTCCACTCTTACCGGACTTGGACTATTCGGTTATGGTGTTTTTTAGTTGTCGGGTTGTACCCCTTGCTCGTAGACTTGTCGTTAGTAGAGATTTGGTACAATGACTTTAAGAATCTAGGGTTTGTTCTTTCGTATTAGTTTGGTATTTATTTTTTTAATCCTTTTGAGATTATGGGATCTCAATATTTTTATCATCATTTGAACCTGCTTCTATATGTTTAGGTATCGTAGTTTTCGTAGAATTTGTTAGTTTTTTTTTTGTACTAATAGTTCTCACACCGCAGGGTTAGTGATAGTGCCGATCACGACTGTCTGGGTCGTTACATTGACATACGGTGGAGCAGTCACATTAGTGGACCATAAACCATATTTGTAAGACGACCATCTTGTGTATACAGTTCTATTAATAAAAAATATTTAATGAGGAGTACATAATTGTGTGAGTTTTTTTTTTTTTTGATGATATAGCAGGTCATGAAATCAAAAAAACTAATTTTATAAAATTCAAAACATATAAAATTTAAATCAGATTTTGAGATATTAATCACTAAAAGGGTTCCCCTCCACTTTTATTTCAAATTAAAAGATTGCTAAGACGTAGATTTACAATCAAAGGTCTATTTTAGTGGAAGATTTACACTCATTGAAGGTTTGTTTTATTGAATACGTAGTGTCCTTAATGCCTAGTTTTTTCTTTGTGATGATATATTGATGATATGAACAAACTAATGCAAATGAACAAGTCAAAGATTGGCGTTTGAATGAATATCCTAAAATATAAAATAATACAATCGACACATCATTAATCGCCTAAAGAGAAATGTGAGTTGCTTAACACACCTGAGACCACCTCAGTTGATAGTGCAAGGAGTCAATTCTAAAATTTAAATGGTGAAATGAGGCAAGAATGGTGATTCACCAAAGGACATAAGGTGAAATGGGGGGATGTCATTGATTCTCACAGTGCTAGTGTATAAAATGATGGTCCAAAGGGAGAAACGAGGTGGAAATCGGTGATCCGCCAAGTTAAAAAAGTCAGCTCAAATGAGATAGCCGAATATGTCTCAAATACCTAATGCCTGAAGCAAGAAAAAGGCGGATAAGTGGAGTAATTTTTTGGTCAAAAGCTGGGGAAACTATAAATAACCCAATGGAGAGATAAAGAGTGTATAGAAATATTGAGAGAAATTGTTTGAACATGATAGAGAAATAAACATTCTCCATTGAGTGAGAACACTTTTATTGTTGAAGTTCTCAATTTTGTGAACTTGAATTTTAAAACTTGAGGCTAAATTTAAAGTTTGTTTGTTATTAAATGCTGCATTTCATGCTACCCATGGCTAAAGTCTTTCAAGGTATAACATATTGTATATACACATTTCTATGAGATCCATTATTCCTATATTCCATTCATTCTGGTTTGACAAAGATGTATCATGAACTGAGTCAACACTATTGGTGGTGTTGCATGAAGAGAGACATTGCAGATTTTGTTTCGAGGTATTTGACTTGTTGACAGGTTATGTGTGGGCATTAAGTACCTATAGGTATACCTAAGATAGTGTTTATTCCTAATTGGAAGTGGGAGTAGATCAGTATCAAATTTGTTGGTGGAATACCTAAAACTCTAGGTGGTTATGATTCCATTAGGGTGGTTATTGATAGGTTTCAGTGAAGTGTATGGCGGATAAATTAGTACATCTTTATATAAGTTTGATTGCGCGATTGGGTGGAGTTTTGATTTCTATTATCTCTATCCAAGGTTCAGTGTTTTCTTCCCATTTGTGGAAAGCTTTTTTGCATGGTTTAGGTACTCGATTAGGCATAAGTGTACTTTTACATCCTCAGATACATGGTCAGTTCGAGCTAAGGATTCAGCTGTTGGAGGATATGATTCAAGATTGTATGATTGATTTTTGTTCTAGTTGGGATCAACGATATTCACTTAGCAGAATTTGCCTAAAAAATACTTATCATTCCTTTATCAAATTGCTCCTTTCGAGGTGTTGTATGGCCGATGATGTAGATCTCTAATTATATTATTTGATTCAGATGTGATACATTCATTAGATACAGACTTTCTTAGATATTCTATAGACAAGGTTCATATGATCTATGCTAGAATATTGACAACCA
Organism: Solanum peruvianum; assembly: GCA_027705065.1. NCBI lineage: Eukaryota > Viridiplantae > Streptophyta > Magnoliopsida > Solanales > Solanaceae > Solanum > Solanum peruvianum. The sequence goes on along the minus strand of JAKWJD010001759.1, from coordinate 44,031,864 downwards.
CAGTCGACAGAAATGTTATGTGAATTAGAGAAATTTGACACCTAATACTGACGGAGGGTGATCATGTTTGTCTCCGAGTGTCACCCATGAAGGGTTTTATGAGGTTCAAAAAGAAGGGCAAGCTTATCCCTAGATTCATTGGACCCTTTGAGATTTTGATTCTTCTAGTAGAGGTTCAAAAGTTTAGGACCAAAGAGATTGTTTCAGTGAGAGTGTAGTGAAAGCATCGGTCAGTTCGTGAGGCTACATAGGAGATAATGTCTTATTTGCGTGCTAGAGATCCTTAGCTTTTTAAATCTCAGTGTACTTTTATGTTGCTTTATATGTTATAACGAATATGGTTTTTAATGGTGGATACTATAATGATCATATCGACATTTAAAATTTGTAGGAATCTACAAGATGCGTTCACTACAAGTTGGGAAGCTACAAGGTGTGTTCAATTCCAATTAGGATTATTGGAGTCTACTCAACCCTAAACCCTAGTTCATACCTATAAAAAGAGTACTAAATTCCGTGAAAAGGTATCTCAAAATTTACAGAAAGAGATATGAATCTCAAATATTCTACAAATTCAAGTACTATCTTTATACAAATTTCAAATCATTCTAATTTAAAACACACCACTAACAGCTCTCAAATATTGAAGATCAAGTTCAAACTATTCTAGTTCGACAAATACGTCAGTAGTTACTCTTGGGCTATAGAAACCAAGTCGAGATCATCCAAGTTCAGCAAGTATATCACTAATCACCCTCAATAATAGAAGTATTTAATGCGAGAAGAATCAATGGCAGAAAGAAAATTTTACCCACATCGATTTATCAATAAAATATTCATGTTTCCACAAATTTTATTTGTGTGGTTTTTTTATTTTGCATAGGTTAAAATCTATTGCAAGCAAATTGACACTCCCCATGGAACCAAATCAACCCTTCATCTGTTTTCGTCAAAAATTAAATTTGGAGGTTTAAAGAAACAAAGGTGAAAAAAAGAGTACTTCAAGTCTCATCTTTTTGAGTTTCATCACGTCTACACTCCGATAAGCCTTGAAACGAGAGGCATTTATAAAAATTGAAATTTTGTCGGAGTGTAAACGGTCCATTCAGTTCGAGTTGGGACTCTACAAGGTGTGTCCAATTCAAATAAGGATTCTTATAGGCAGCTCAACCCTAAATCCTAGTTTATACCAATATAAAGGGTACTTAATTCCTTTATAAATCATCTCAAGGTTACTTAATGATATTGAAATCTCAAATATTCCACAAACTCAGGGAATATCTTTCGATTAGTTTTTAATCATCTAAATTTGAGAAATATGTCATAAACAACCCTAATATTATGAAAATTAAGTACACATTATTCTACTTTGAGAAATATGTAACTAACCACCTTTAGTTTAGAAATCAAGTCCAAATCATCCATGTTCAACAAATACGGCACTAGCGGCCCTCAAATCATGGATGTATCTTATGACAGAAGAATCAAGAGAGGATACTAGCATTCATTTATCAATAAAATAATCATATTTCTTTTGATTTTATTTGTATAGGTATTTATTTCAATATATTTAAAATTTGTTGCATGCAAATTAGAACATCTAGCAGGACCAACTCTTCCCTTCATCTCTTCTCTTACAAATTAAATCTGCAAATATGAATCTATAAACATGAAAAAATGAGTACATCAACTCTCTTCTTTGAGTTTCATAAGGTATACCCTATGACAAGACTTGAAGTAATGGTCATTTATAAACATTTAAGTTTTGTGGGACTACAAGATGCATTCAATTCGAGTTGGGGGCTTTACAAAGAGTGTTCAATCCCAATAGCGATTCTTCGAGACTACTCAACTCTAAACCTTAGTTCATGCATATATAAAGTTCACTAAGTTTCCTTCAAATGCATCTCAAATATTCTGCAAATTCATGGAATGTCTCTAGATCAATTCCAACGCATCTTAATTTTAGTAATATATCCATTACGAAATTCTGTTTAAATTATCTTATTTTGAGAAATATGTCAGTAATGACCGTCATATACTAGAAATCAAGTCCAAATCATTCAAGTTTAGAAAATATGCTTCTAATGGCCATCAAATCATGGATATATGTTATGAGAGAACAATCAAGAGAGGAACAGATTTATACCTATATTAATTTATCAATAAAATATTTATGTTTCTTCAAATTTTATTTGTGTGGTTTATTTATTTTTCATATGTTTAAAATTTGTTGCAATTATACCCGACTGGTCATATTTTGTTTTTCTATACAAATTATCGTTTTGCCCTTCCGACGTCAACGTCGAGTCATTTATGATTGAGTTTGAAAGGTTGGTTTTAAAATTAAATTTAGAAAATAGATAATTTGTTAAATTTTGAGTTTGAAAGACTAAGTTTTTTGAAAGTGGTTTTTGGTGTCTTTGGAGTTCGAATGTCAGAATGGGATCCTGTCAATTTCATTAGTCCTGAAATGCGAAATCTGATTTTTAACCTTTGTTTGTTTTTATTCTAGTTTTTATGAGGATTTGTTTCCTAAGTTGTGAAATTATGGAAATGTAGTATATATGTTGAATTGGGTAAACATTTGATGTTCAAAATGAGGTTTTGATTAATTTTGAGAGGTCACAAGAATTTGTTTGAATTTTTAGACATAAGTTAGTTTTTTGTGGTATTCGTGGATATCGAGTCAAGAAGACATAAGATCATGTTTTGACGGTTTTATTGAGTCCTGAATTTCTAGTATAATTTATATGCTTATGTGGCTTGCATTTATGAGGTTTTGAATGCATCCGAGGGTCCTTTTGATGAATTATATGTTGGATGGTTTTTCTGTATTCTAATGCAACCCTCCATTCTTGAAAAGCTTTTGAATATTTTTTGGAGGGAAGGGGGTAAAAACCCCATAACTGTGGAGTCTCAACCACTTTTTGGGGGAGGTCATACTTTTGACCTCTGCGTTCACCTAGGTCTTGTTAATCTAAAACCTACGTTCCAAGGCAGGGGTCTTCGTTCACGAAGGAACCTAATAGTGCTAAATAAATTTAGGGGTTTCCTCCTCATTTTTATTTTTGGAGATTGGAGAACTCGGTAGAGGCGATTTCAAGTCATCTTTTCAGGAGTTGTGATTCATGATATATGTTATATTTTGATGATTAAAGAAGGTTTCAATAGTTAGGATTAATAAAGGAATTAAAGCTTTAATAAAAGGAAAAAGTACAATTAGAAGAAAGGAAGAGAAAGTTGGCTGATGAGCCATCCCTCCACTTACTGAGGCATATGGCGCATGCCCTTATGCTGCATCTGGGGCGCGCCGCCCCAAATTATTCCCATAAAGTCCCGACAATTATTTTTCTTGTGTTTTGACCCTAATGCACCTAACATTGATTAATTTCTCAAACTTCCTTAGATTAAAATACAAAACATATGTAAAAGAAATACTCAAAAACAACTCTCAAACTCATAACCTTCTCCTCAAGAACTCATCAAATCTCATTAATAAAGATTTGAGAACGAAATCTCAAGAACCTCAACACATGGATTATTATGAATGAATTAACTCAAGAAACTCATGATTGGCGCGAGTGAGAACGAACCCATCATATGAAGCCTACATACCTTGTAAGGATAATATCCTTTGAAAAGTTCCTTGAAGATTGCAAGCACCTTGAACAAACACTTAAGCTTCTCCTTTCATTCTCTTCTATAACTTCTCTCTAAGACCATAAGCGTGTTTAGAAATATTGAAAACTGATCTAAGTCACTTTAGACCCCTAAAATATTACTTAACACGAGTTAGGCTAGTTGGGTTAAGGAAAAGACCAAAATAAACATCATTAATTCGGATTAACTTTCCTTAATTGGATAGGTTGAACTTAAACGGGCATATCTCACTCATCATAACTTGGAATTCAGCAAACTTAGAGGCTATGGAAAGAGAACTCAAAGATATTTCATTTGGTACCTTATAGGCCACCTAACTTATCTCATATCAAAATCTATTCTTGTTTGAAGCATACCCAAAACTCATAATTAAAGACTAACTTGCACAAATCTCAAATTAGTTCTTTGCAATTTAGTTCTTTCTAAAAATAGTTCTTTCTATGAATGAGATATAACAATATCTCCCCCTCTGAAAAATTTGTCCTTAAATGAGATCACTCTAAATAGGATAAGGTTGGCAACATCTAACACCCAGCTCAAAAACCGTACTCAAATTAACTCAATATAGCATATCAATATAAAAAGTGCTTTTACAAAAAGTCATTGCTTGGTCTAGAATTTTTCTATAAGTAAGTTGATGTGGGTAGTTCTTTTTCATATCAAACTCAGCCTCCCAAACATTTTCTACAAAAACTGATTCCTCCATAAGACCTTGACTGATGTGACCTCCTTGGTTCTCAAATTGCGAAGCTGACGATAAAGTTTCTCCCTTGCTATATCCTAATACGATAGAATTTCCTTCGTTCCAATATCCTGAGTAGGTATAATATGTGAAGTATTGCCCATATACTTCTTCAAAATTGAAATGTGGAATATCGGACGGGCTGCAACCTGCTCTAGAGGTAGCTCAAACTCATAGTCTACATTGTCAATCCTCTCGAATATCATTTATGGACCAATATATCGGGGACTAAGATTACCCTTCTTTCAAAACTCATAACACCCTTCATGGGTGAAACCTTCTAATAAATCCAATCATCCACTCAAAATCCAATTATTTTCTCCTAATATAAGTATAAGATTTCTAACGACTTTGTGTTATATTCAACCTATCTTGAATGATCTAAACTTTCTCCATATCTTCATGAAAAAAGTCGGGTACTATCAACCATGCTTCACCAACTTCAAACCATCAAATTGGAGATCTACATCTTCTCCCATAAAGAGCCTCATAAGGAGCCATTTGGATGGTAGAGTGATGATAGTTGTAAGCAAAACATAATTAAAGGTATATTATCATCCCAATTACCCTTGAAATTAATCACACATGCCCTCAACATATCCTATAAAGTTTGAATTATGTGCTGTGCTTGACGATCAGTCTGGGCATGGAATGCAAAACTCGAATTTACCTTCATACCCAAACCTTTCTAAAAGATTTACATATTGTGCGGGTGCACATCTATCCCTAAAGTGATGGACACCATAACTCCATGAATTGACTACCTATTGGATATATAATTTGGTATCTTCTGTTTAATAGGTAGTCTTTACCAGCAAAAAAAGGTTTATTTAGTCATTCCATCTACAATCACCCAAATTGAATCATGCGGTCTGCAGGATTGCAACAACTCAGTAATGAAATCCATATTTATCATCTCCCGCTTACATTCTAGAAAATATATGTTTTTAGACATACCACTAGTCCTCCTATGCTTTATCTTGACTTGTTAGCAATTTTGGCAATTAACAAAAAACTCTATAGTACACCTCTTCATACTACTCCACCAATAGATTTCTTTCCTGTCACGATACATCTTTGTGTGACTAGGATGGATAGAATATGTGAAATTATGAGATTCCTCCATGATCCTCTATTAGAGTTCATCCACCTTTGGTAATCACAATCTACCTTGATACTCAATGCACCAATTTCCCATTGTTCAAAAGTCATCACTTTCTGCTTATGAGAATCTTATTTAAATTCAAGGAAAAGAGGGTCTTAGTATTGTTTCTCTTTCACTTCGGACACTAATGATGATTCAGCCTTGTTCATCACCACTACTCCTCCCTCATTGAAATCCATCAACTAGACTCCCATTCGTGCATGTCTATGCACGTCTTTGGCTAACTCTTTCTTGCCTTCTTTAACATTTGCACTGTTACCCATAGACAAACTTCTCAAAGAATCAACGACAACAGTAGCCTGACATAGGTGATATAAAATACTCATGTTATAATCCTTGAGTAACTCCAACCACCTCCTCTATATGAGATAAAACTCTTCTTAATAAATACATATTAAAGTCTCTTGTGATCGACCAAACACATCAATATGAGCACCATTCATATATAGTCACACCATACTTTCAATGTAAACAATATATCAGCTAACTCTAGATCATGTGTTGGGTAATTTTTATCTTGAATCTTATGTTGTGTGGAGGCATAACCTATAACATTGTCGTGATCCATCAATACACAACCCAATACAACTCTGGACGCCTCAAAATACATAACTAAGACATGTGAACCCTTATGTAAGGTCAACACTAGCGAAGCAGTTAATCATGGTTTCAATTCCTGAATGCTTTTTTCACAAGCTTTAAACCATTGAAACTTTAATGTCTTCTAAGTTAACATAGTCAATGGGGATTAAATATATGAGATCCCTTTGACAAACCTCCTATAATAACATACCAATCCCAAGAAACTCCTAATATTTGGAGATGTGGAACTAGGACAATTTTGCACTGACTCAATCGTCTTAGTGTCAACTCAAATCCCTTCGCCTTAAACAATATGGCCTAAGAATGCCACAAACTCAAGCCAAAACTCACACTTGGAAAATTTGGCATAAAACTCCTTATCCTTTTAAATAACATGATGATTTCTAGTCAGTTCATTATATTGTTGGAAAGACCTTTGAGAAATCTTTCTAACGCTGCCATGTTTGCGTAATTTCAATATTGTATAAAGGAGATATGTCCATTGGAAGTTGGGCTTTTGAATTGATATAACTCCCAATCCGGATTTTTGTCAGGGTAAACTTGTTATTTCACCCAACTATTTCCTAATTTACATTAAGGGTTTCTTAGGAGTAAAAATAAGCCTTAAGATAGTTTTAGAAAACAAATTCACTCTTAGGGCTTGGGAGAAAGGAGAAGAGAAGGAGAAAATGAGAGAAAATAAAGAATCCACCAAAAACGCTAAGGTTTCGCGAGTGGAATTCGTTGGGTGTGATCCCTATCGACGTATATGAGATCTTTCTGTGTTAGGTTAGTTCACCCATACATCAATTTGTTTAATTAAGCAAGTTTTAAGTAAATTGAATGATGAACATTGAAGTTTTTGGTGAATAATGGTTGATTTTATTGTTGTTGTGTTGTAGTATGATTTTAGTGATTTGATTTGTGTTTTCGGGTAGTTTTTCTGGTCTAATATATTAGGTGTTGACGTTATTTGTTCTCCTAAGTTATTAGGGAAATATCCATTGAAGTTTAGAAGGTTTAGAGTTGAAAACGGAGAAGAAAAGACAAAGATCCCGCTTGACAGGCCCAGGGGCGCCACACCTGCCAGAGCCCCAAGGCAGGCTCTATCCGAAAGGACCTAGCGCGCCGCGCCAACCAGAGCCTCTCAGGAAAGTATGTGTTCTTAGAGCACATGGGTTATCTTGCCACCCTATTTTCCCCCATATTTTTGTACTAGTTCATAAGTGATGTACCTACAATTCCTAATTGATTCCAATACTCTAAGGTTCCTAACATTATAAAATCACCCCTAATGATGAAATCATGTAACTTAAATTCATAATGAAATTCAAGGAAAGTTACAATTGGACTGTAAGAAGATGAGAGTTAGGTCTAAAGGTTAAGAAGTAAGTCCAAGTAAAGTTTCTTAAAGTTTCCTAGAGTGTTATTTAAAGGTTTTTACTTCGTTTAAAGGTTAAGTTTTGAGTTAAAGAAGGAGTAAAAATTGAAGTCTTTCCTTCAAAGAAGTATAAGGGAAATAAATATTCCCTGAAAAGTTGATTAATATCAAATGTTTCAAGTCAAGAAAAGAGTAAAGAGTTTATTCCATTTCTCAAAAGATATAAGGGAATTAAGTAATCCCTAGAAAGTTTATAAATGTTTTTACATTTAAGTTAAAAGAAAAGTAAGATTTTCCAAAAGATCTTTGAATAAGAAAAAGGAACACTAATTCAAAGAGTGCTTTTAAAAGCAATTATCTCAACCCAAAGAAATGAAGTTATTCTAAGATCTTGAACTAATGGTATTTTATGAGTAATATTGAGAACTTATGTGGGATATGAGTTCATATTAACTCAAGTCCCCATGTAAACCGTGCATCCATCATCTGTGTTAATGGGTCATACTTTTTATATGATCACGAAAGTTAAGATAGTGGATCCCCTAAGTTAAATTAAGGTCCTATATCGATGGAAAGGTATAGGATGGTTAAGGGAAGCGTGTGGTAAAACGTTGTATAATCACTAAGTCTCAGAGTGATGGTTGTCGATTAGAGAATCTTCCAAAAAAAATTATATAACTTCAAATGAGTACAGTTAAGTAAGTTATTGTTTTATATTAATAAACTATGATTGTTTCAATTACCTTAAAGTTTTATTTATATTTATAACGCATGTGTTTTAGTGCCTTATATATATTAAGTTGATAATCCACGAGTTGAGCAGAGCCAAGCTAAATGTTTCTCCTTAATCATTTGAAGCTTAAGTTATGTTAGAATTCCAACTCGCACACTCGTCCATTAAATGCATTAATGCTAGTTGGACTGCATCATCTTATAATGCAGACGCATGTAACCAAGATCAGCATGCACTTCCTCGTTGTCCAGTTTCAGCACTCAGAGTCAGTGGTAAGAATCCCTGCATTCCGGAGGATCCTTGATATGACTCTCTAGTCTTTACATTTATAGAATATTGTGGATTTTGTCCCAACGTTCATCATTGTATGTTTAGAGGCTTCATTAACAAATAGTCAGTTAGTTCATTTGAGTCTCATTTATTTCAGCGATTTCATTTTCATACCAAAGTGTCATTATAGACAAGACATTAATTTAAGTTGTTTATGAGAATGTTCTTGTTCTAATATTGAGTAAGTCTTTTGTTGAGTTAAGTAAGTTAGGATAAGGGTCCTCTCAAGGCCAACAATGGTCATTGGGTTTCGTCCACGTCCAGGGTGTAGGCTCGGGGTGTGATAAAGTTTGTAACAAAGCATAGAGTTCAAATGTATTAGGGAGTCTATGAAGTCGTGTTTTTAGATTCTTATTCTTCGGTGTGTAGCATGCCACATATATGATTAGCGAGGCTACAATATTTAGGAAATTCTCGTTTCCTTCATCTTCTTTTTCATGCGTTAGAGTATTTCGCTAAAAAGTTCCCCTCTAAGTGTTGCTTGCGCGTGTTTCAGATCATCATGCCTCCATGAAGAGCAGTCAGAGATCGTCCAGCAAGGATATCCGAATGCTAATCCAAGTGGTGACTAACCAAGTGGCGCAACAAAGAGGAGCTTGACAAGAAGGGGCGGACAGTTCGAGGTTTTGGGAATTGTTGAGGATGAATAACCCAAGCTTTTCTGGTTCAAACACTACGAAGGATCCACAAAACATTGCGGAAGAGCTAAAGAAGGTGTTTGAGGTGATGCTTCTAGTTGAAACTAAAAAGGTTGAGATAACTGCAAATTAACTGAAGAATGTGGCTAGGAATTGCTTCAATTAGTGGAAGCAGGGTAGATATGAGAATACATCACATACGAGTTGGAGTTTTTTCGAAGAGGCTTTCTTGGGTCGTTTATTTTCCCGAGAACTGAAAGAGGAAAACATACATGAGTTCCTTCCCCTCAAACAAGATATGCTAAGTGTGCATGAGTATGGGATGAAATTCACCTAAATGTCTCATTATTTTCTTGATATGGTTAAGGATATGAGGAGCAAAATGAGCTTGTTTTTTGCTGGCTTTGGTCAGACTTTGAGATAGATGTTCGGGATGTAAAGCTTATTGGAGACATGGATATTTCGAGATTAATTGTTTTTGTACAACAAGTAGAGGAGTTAAAGATGAGGAACATGGAAAAATACGGAAACTAGAAAGTTAAGACTGGGAATGAGTCTGGGTAGTAGAAAAGTGGTTCGAATCGGCCATAGATCATACACAAAGGGGCCTTACCCATCATCTACTAGTGCTCTCACACCTAGGAACAGCGGTAAGTATAATGTCTAGGTTTCTGAATACATCAAGGCTAGACCAGCACATTCCAGGGTAGTGTGGCAAAGAAGGTAGTTGGCTTTTGCATGTGGTAGGTGTGGTAGGCACCACCTGGGTAAATGTCGTGATGGACAGTCGTATTTCTTTATGTGTTGTCAAGAGGGTCACTTCATTAAGGAGTTCTCTAAGAATAGGCAAGGTAATGGAAATCCGTGTAACAAAGATCAGTTATCATCGATTGCTCCACCAGACAGGGCTGCATCAAGAGAAGCCACTTCTGGTACAAGCAGAGGGGCGAACTGTCTCTATGCAATCACTAGCCTCCAAGAGCAAGAAAACTCACCGATGATTTATAGACTCAGGAGCAAGTTTATCTTTTTTGTCACAGGTATGCTCAAAGTCTTTATTTTTTATGTTTATGCTTTGATAGACTCAGCAGCAAGTTTATCTTTTTTACTTCTTATGTTGCAAACTAGTTTGAGATTCTTCCTTAGAAACATTGTGAACCTTTTTGAGTATCCAACCCTGTTGAGAGTTAATACTACCGAAAAGAGTCTATCGTGATTATCCAATTTCTATCAATCATATAAACACCATGGTTGATCTAGTAGAGTTAGACATATTAGATTTTCATGTCATTCTAGGTATGGACTGTCTTGATGTCTTTTAAGAATCATTAGACTCTAGAAGTTTAGTATTAAAGTTTTAAATTTCTAGCGAGCCGATCATAGAGTGAATTAGAAGTTCAGCGGTGCCTAAGGGTTGTTTCATTTCTTACCTTAAGGCGAGGAAGTTGGATTCAAAGGGTTGTATCTATAACTTAGTCTAAGTTAATGACTCAAGTGATAAGGTACCTTTCATTTAGAAAGTTCCTATTGTAAAAGAGTTTCCAGAAGTTTTTCTTGATGATCTACACAGAGTCCCTCCTGAGAAAGAGACAGACTTCAGCATAAATATCATTCCAAATACTCGTCCTACCTATATTCTTCCATATAGAATGGCACAAGTAGGGTTAAAGAGTTGAAAGAGCAACTGAAAGATATGTTAGATAAAGGTTTCATTCGACCAAGTTACTCACCATGGGGCGCTCCAGTCTTATTTGTGAGAAAGAAGGATGGCTATGTTAGGATGTGTATATACTACCACCAATTTAATAGGGACACCATCATAAAATAGGTAACCTCTTCCAAGGATAGATAATCTTTTCGACCAAGCTTCAAGGTGATTCTTGCTTCTCGAATATTGATCTCAGATCAAGTTGCAATAAGTTGAAAGTTAGGGAATATGACATTCCAAATACAGCTTTTCAGACCAGGTATGGGCATTATGAGTTTTTAGTTGTGTCCTTTCGTTTGACAAATGCACCAGCAAAATTTATGGATCTTATGAACTGAGTCTTCAAACATTATTTGGATATAATTTTCATCGTTTTCATTGATGAGAAATTGATTTATTCAAGGAATGAAGAAAATCATACTAGTCACCTCAAGATTGTTCTTCTGAGTTTGAAAGATAAGGAGCTATATTCCAAGTTCCCCAAATGTGAGTTTTGGATTAAGTATGTGGCATTATTGCGCCACATAGTTTCTGGTGATGGGATTAGAGTCGATACCCAAAAGATAGAAGTGGTTCATAGTTGGCCTAGACCCATGTCTCCAACAAAGGAGTTTCTTGGGTTTGGCTTAATATTATTGAAGATTTTTTGAAGGATTTTTGTCTATCTCTTGTCCCTTGATTAATTGACTCAAAAGGAAGCTAAATATCAATGGTCTGAAGCTTGTGAGAAAATCTTTCAAGAGTTAAAAAGTAGGTTGACAACAACTCTGATTTTGACCTAATTGGAGGGTACTCAAGGTTTTGTGGTGTACATTTATGCATCAAGAGTTCGTTTGGGATGTATGTTAATGCAGAATGGCAAGGTCATAGTCTATGCCTCCATACAGTTGAAGGTTCATGAAAAGAACTACCTAAACCCATGACATAGAATTGGTTGTTGTGGTATTCACCTTGAAGATAAAGCCTTCATATGGATGTATTCACGGACCACAAAAGCCTACACTATGTGGTCATCCAGAAGGAACTTAATCTCAGACAACGGAGTTGGTTAGAATTACGTAAGGATTACGACATCAGTATTCTTTATCACCCAAGTAAGGCTAATATGGTCGCAGATGCTTTAAGAAGGTTATCCATTGGGAGTACCACCCATGTTGAGAAGTAAAAGATTGAATTATCTAAAGATGTGCACATATTTGCATGCTTGGGAATTAGACTTATGGATTCCATAGAAGGAGGAATAGTGGTGACTAATGAGGATGAGGCTGAATCATCACTACTATCAGATGTGAAAGAAAAGTAAGACCAAGACCCCATTTTTCTTGATTTGAAGGCGAATGTTCATAAGAAAATAGTATTGTCTTTTGAACAAGGGGGAGATGGTGTGCTGAAGCACCAAGGTAGGATGTGTGTACCAAGGACGGATGGACTCCAAAAGAGGATTATGGAGGAGGCTCATAGCTCCAGTTATTCCATTCATCCGTGTTCCACCAAGATGTACCATGATTTGAGAGAGGTAAATTGGTAGGAAGGCATGAAGAAATACATTGTTGAGTTTGGTTCCAAGTGCTCAAATTGCTAGAAAGTTAAAGTAGAACACCAAACGCCTAGAAGGTCTGCTCAAGAATAGAACTTCCAAAATGGAAGTGGGAGATGATTAATATAGACTTCATCATAGGCTTACCAAGGTCTCAGGCAAAATGACTCTATTTGGATAATTGTGGATAGAATGAAAAATCAGCCCACTTTTTGTCGGTAAAGAATACGCATTTGACAAAAGAATATGTTAAGATGAACATTCAAGAAGTAGTAATATTTCATTGAGTAACGGTCTCCATTATTTTGAATAGAGGTGCACAATTCACTGCTCTGTTCTGGAAGTCTTTCTAGAAAGGTTTGGGTTTCAAGGTGAACTTAAGTACTGCTTTTTATCCTCAGATGAATGGACAAGCAGAGCGTACTATCAATATCTTTGAAGATATGTTTAGAGATTGTCTAATTGATTTCACAGGGAATTGGGATGATCACATACCTCTCATTGAATTCGTTTAAAAAATAGCTACTATTCTAGCATTAAATTGGCTCCATACGAAGCTCTTTATAGGAAAAGATGAAAATATCCTGTTGTGTGGTTCAAAGTTTGTGAAGCAGGGTTGATAGAACAAAATATAGTGCACCAATCCATGGAGAAGGTGAAGGTGATTCAATAGAGGTTTAAGACGACATAGAGTCACCAAAAGTCCCACGCAGATGTTAGGAGAACGCCGTTGGATTTTGAGGAGGATGATTGGATATATCTTAAGGTTTAACCCATGAAGGGTTTATGAGGTTTTGTAAGAAGGGGAAACTTAACCCCAGTATCTTTGACCTTATAGGATATCCAAGAGAGTTGGTAATGAAGCTTATGAGTTGGAGCCACCAGTAGAATTAGCAACGATTCATCCAGTATTTCATGTATCCATATTCAAGAAGTGCATGGGTGATCCAATATTCAAAATACCCACTTAAAATATTTGGGATTAAAAATGGCATGTCATATGAGGAGATTTTGGTTCTTATTTTAGATCGCCATGTTTGCAAGTTGAGAAAAAAAGAGGTTGAGTTAGTAAAACTTCTTTGGAGGAATGAATTTGTTGAAGAAGCAACTTGGGAAGCTGAGGAGGATATGAAGCAGATATATCCACATATCTTTGAATCTAGAGAGAAGATATATCAAGGTACTAATCCTCTTCTTAGTAGTTTATAAATTATGAGTGAGAATGTTGTTACTTGATTTGACTGATTGAGTGTTAAACTTGATGTTATTATTCTTATGATAGTGAAAGGGATCTCATCCAAAGATGAATGATCCAAAAGGGGAGATATTGTAACATCTCGCACCTTATAATAGCCAATTCGTGATATGGTTGGAAAACCCTTGGAGAGTTTTTCGCATTTTCTATATTGTATGAGCGAGATATGCGCACTGGAAGTTGGGTTTTTGGATTGAGGTAGGTCCCAATCCGAATTTTCGTAAGGGTAAACTTGTCAGTTCAACCAACTATTTCCTAGTTTGTTTTAAGGGTTTATTGGGAGTAAAAATAAGCCTTAAGTCAGTTTTAGAAAACCAATTCACGCTTAGGGATTGGGAGAAAAGAAAAGAAAAGGAGAAAAGGAGAGAAAGATCAAGAATACATCAAGAAGGCTAAAGTTTCACGAGTGGAATTCGTCGTTGATTATCCATATCGAGGTATGTAAGATCTTTCTATGCTGGGTTAGCTTATCAAGTTTTGAGTAAATTGAATGATGAACATTGAAGTTCTTGGAGAACAACGGCTGATTTCTTGTTGGTTGAGTTGTAGAATGATTTTAGTGATGTATTCGTGTTTCTGAGTTGTTTTTCGGGTATAATCTATAAGGTATTTAGGTTATTATCCTGTCTGAATGGCCCTAGGGCGCTGCGCCTGCCAAGGTCCTTAAAGTAAGGCTCGGTCCGATAGGGCCTTGCGCTAAGCACCAGCCAGAGCCTCTTAGGAAAGCGTCTATCCGTCAGTCTCTGGCGCCCCACACCCCTTAGAGCACCAGGGTTGCTTGGAAGACCCCATTTTGCCCTATATTTTCGTACTAGTTCCTAAGTGATGTACTTAAATTTCTAACTGATTCCCATAACCTATGGTACGTCTAGAAATCATAAAATAATCCCTAAACATGAAATCATGAACCTTGAATCCATAATAAAATTCAAGTAAATTTACGATCGAAGTCTAAGAAGCTAAGAGTTAAGTCTAAAGGTTATGAAGTAAGTAAAAGAAATGTTTTTAGAAGTTTCCAAGAGTGTTATTGTAACGTTTTAAATTTGTTTTAAGGCTTATTTTTTGAGTTAAAGAAAGAGTAAAAGTTAAAGTCTTTCCTTCAAAGAAGTATAAAGGAACTAAGTATTTCCTAAAGAGGTGATTAAGATCAAAAGTTTCAAGTTTAGAAAGAATAAAGAGTTGAATTCATTTCTCAAAAGAAATAAGGGAACTAAGTATTCTCTAGAAAGTTTATAAACATTTTTACATTTGAGTTAAGAGGAAACTAATATTTCCCAAAAGAGTTTTGAACAAGAAAAGGGAGCATTGATTCCAAGAGTGCTTTTACAGCTAAGTGTTGAGCAATTATCTCATCTCAAACAAAGAAAGTTATTTAAGAGCATGAGCTAAAATATATTTTGGGAGTAGTAGTAAGCACCAATGTCGGGATAAAAGATTATATCAACTCAAGTCCCATGTAAACCATGTGGTCATCATGGGTGTTAATGGGTCATACCTTTTAGATGATCACATAAGTTAAGCTAGTGGATCCACTAGGTTACATAAGGTCCTATATCGATGGCAAGGTATAGGATATTCCTTGGAAGAGTGAGGTAAAATATTGTATCATCAGTTAGGCTCAAAATGATGGATGTCGGTTAGATCTTCTCCCACAGAAGTTAAATATTACTTTAAATGGGTAAAGTGAAGTTCTTTATTGTTTTATGTTAATGATTTAAGATTGTTTAGTTGCTTTAAAGTTTTATATATATTTATATCGCATCTTTTTTAGTTCTTTATATATAATAAGTTGAGTATCCATGAGTTTAGCAGAGACAAGGTAAGTGTTTTTCCTTGCACCTTTCAAGCTTAAGTTATATTAGCATTCCAACTAGCATACTCATATATTCAATGTACTGATGCAAATTGTCAAGCATCGTCTTATGATGTAGACACAGTTAACCAGCATTTACATCCAGCGCCTCGTTGATCCATTTTGAGCACTCAAAGATAATGTTGAACCTCCTTGCATTTTGTAGGATCCTTGTTATTACTTTCCAGTCTCTACATCTATAGAATGTTGTGGGGTTTGTACCACATTCATCATAGTATGTGTGGAGGCTTCATCAAAAGATAGTCGGTTAGTTCAACTGTGTCTCTTTTATTTCATATATTTCATTTTGAGACCATAGTGTCATTTTGGCCAAGACATTAATTTCAGTTATTTATGAGAATTTTCTTGTTCTATTATTGAGTAAGTCTTCCCCTCAGTTAAGTAAAGCATGCCAAGGGTCCACTCAAGGCTAACAATGATCATTGGGTGTCGTCCGCAGGCTCGGGGCATGACTTATAGGTCCTCATCGATCCTATTTTAGCGGGGTAAGTTGATGTAGTGGCACCTATCCCGCAACAACGGGCAATGACCAGTATTTGTTTGCGAATTTTTCTCTTACCAAATAACGATGGCTCGGGTTGTTACAATCTTTTTAAAATATAGTAGAAAGTTTGAAATTTACTTATATTTTAAAAGTAGATTTTGGGAAAAATATATTTATGACTTAGCAATTCAATTTTTCGATTTCAGTATATACAATAACTTTAACGAAATAGATATTTAGTGGAAATAGAATTTTCTTTTTACGATAAGAGCTATTTCTGCAAATTATTTAGTAATAGTTGAGTGAATATTATTATATTCGGACTAGCTACAACCTTTCAAAAACATTTACAGACACTGTTGGTTATAAATACTCATATTATCATCATTGCTAAAATTATAGTTTTAAAATAATTATATTATTATCGTTAAATATTTTCCTTAAACTAATTTATTAATAGTTAACTAAGTCCTTTTGGAACCTAGTAGTTACTACTTCTAAATATGTGAATGGGTCTATCAGAACTGTAACGACCTGTTTAGTTGTTTTGAGCAGCATATTTTATTCCTGGAAAAACTGGTTGGGACGACGGATGCCACGACGGACCGTCGTGGGCACGACGGACCGTCGAGGGTGTCTCGTTCCAAAACACTTAGAAATTCTTAAATCTGGGTACTGAAATCGACTCTCTGAACTTTGTGACGGACCTGCAGGACGGACTGTCACAGGTACGACGAACCGTCGTGAGCCCATGTTTCAAAACACTTCAACTTTTGAGAATTTGGTACGGGAAATGAGTCTCTCAACGTCATGACGGAAGTGCAGGACGGACCGTCGTATGTACGACGGGCCGTCACAGACTCCCTAAGTAAAACGAGTCTATGACGAACCTGCATGACGGACCGTCGCAGGCACGACGGGCCGTCACAGGTTGCGTAATCCCAGTCGGAGTCGGATGTCTTTACACGTTTTAAGGGACGTTTAGGACTATTCTTTCCTTAATTATAAAGTTTGAGGGTCAATATTAATAAGTTTAATTACTTGGGGATTAAAAGAGGTAACCTTAAGTTAATTAAGGGGTCATTATTACCATCTTTCATTCTTAATTATATATTAATTAGGGTAAAAGAAAGAGGGTTTGAATAAGAAAATTTGAAAGAACAAAGAGAGAGAGAATCGATCAAGAGAGAGAGGAACGAAGCTGCTTTGAGGATTAAATTGCTTGATTTCAATTCTTCGGTGGAGGTAGGTTATGGTTTATGCTATCTTGTAGTAAACTCTTAATAGCGAATGATATGTGTTAGTAGTATTGTAAACCCTTCTATATGCTTAATTGTATGCTTGCATGATTGTGATTATGAAATTGTGATAAAATAAGCATGACGAAGCTATTGAATCCTAAATCTTGAAAGAAACCCTAATTCACTTGTTAATGATGATGCCTTAGTGTAAAAGAAGGCTTGATCAATTATATAATGAGATTGTTGATGCCTTAGTGTAAAAGAAGGTTTGATAAATTATATAATGAGATTGATGATGCCTTAGTGTAAAAGAAGGCTTGATGAATTAGGGGATCGGGTGCCACGTTCCGGTACCAGGATAGAAATAGAGGATCGGGTGCCACGTTCCGGTACCAGGATAGAATGAGGATCGGAGTGTCACGTTCCGACACCAGGATAGTATATGGATCGGGTGCCACATTCCGGTACCAGGATAGAATGAGGATCGGAGTGTCACGTTCCGACACCTAGATAGTATATGGATCGGGTGCCACGTTCCGGTACCAGGATAGAATGAGGATCGGAGTGTGACGTTCCGACACCAGGATAGTATATGGATCGGGTGCGACGTTCTGGTACCAGGATAGTATATGAGGATCGGAGTGTCACGTACCGACACGAGGGGAATAAAGATAATGAATCTTGAAATATGTTAATGAATTCAATCTAATGAAACTAATTCCCAAATGAGTATGATATTGAGGCTTGAGTCCTCAGGTGTGAACTTGTTAGTACTTATTGATGATTATAGTACTTTTTTTTGCTACATGTTGAGTATTATAGTTGTTTTATAATATTACTTGATATATACTGTTTTCTATTTCGAGTTGGCAGATGATATCTACTCAGTACTTGTGGTTGTACTGACCCCTACTTTTATGTTTTCTTCTTTGTTATTTGTGGAGTGCAGCAAACGTGCCGTCGTCTTCAACTCAATAGTGATTCTAGCCAGTCTTCGTCACACCGGATCTTCAGGGTGAGCTAATGCTTCTAGCTTGGACTGGATCTTCTTCTTCAAGTCTTGATGCCTTGAACTTCCAGCATGGACTAGCTTTTTAGTTATTTTTGTTCATAGACATTCCTAGTTAGTAATTTGATCATAGATGTTCTTGTGATGATGACTTCCAGATTTTGGGGATGATAGTAATAATAGTATTGATTTGATTTTATTAAAGAGTTTAAGTCTTCCGCATTATTTTATGTTGATGTACATTGAAATGTTAAGCTTTAGATTGGTTGATTAGCTCACATAGGAGGGTAAATGTGGGTGCCAGTCGCGGCTCGGTTTTGGGTCGTGACAAACTTGGTATCAGAGCATTAGGTTCGTTGGTCTCATCACACAAGAACGAGTCTAGTAGAGTCTTAAGGAACGGTAGGGGGACGCCTTTACTTTTCTTTGAGAGGCTATAAGACTTTAGTGAAATTCCATTCTTTCATTCTTTCTTTCGTGCTACTACTTGAGTCCAATTGGTATCTAGGTGATACAAATTGGTATCTGACCATCTTAACTCTATTTCGCAGATGGTTAGAACTAGAGCAACGATCGCACCAGCAGCGACCCCGGCAAGACAGGATGCGTCAGAGCCAGCCACTGGGGCTGTGGCTCGAGGAAGAACAGTGGCAAGAGGCCGCGGTAGAGGTCGTGGGAGGACGTCCTCTAGGGGAAGAGGATGAGCACCTAGTCCATTTGATGTTAGGGCGGTGACTCCTCCACCGACTGAGGCGGTAGTAAGAGAGGGTGAGGAAGGGGAGAATGAACAAGGGCAGAATGAGGAAATTCCACCCCAACCTACCCCAGAGATGATTAATCAGGTTCTGGCGTATCTTAGCGGGTTATCTGATCAGGGCCAAACACCCCCAGTGTTTACTGCACCAGCACCTCAGGTTCCGGAGGTACAACATGCGGCTACTATGGATCCCCGCATGGATGCCTCATTGGAAATAGGCACGTTTCCACATCTGACTACTGGGCCTATAATGACAAATGATCAGCATGAACTTTTAAGTAAGTTCTTGAAATTGAAACCCCAGTCTTCAAGGGTGCCGAATCTGAGGATGCTTACGATTTTCTGGTTGACTGTCATGAGCTACTACACAAGATGGGTATAGTAGAACGGTTTGGTGTTGAGTTCGTGAGTTATTAGTTTCAAGGGAACGCCAAAATATGGTGGCGATCACATGTTGAGTGTCAACCGACAGAGGCAACACCTATGACTTGGGCCTCATTCTCTAACTTGTTTATGGAAAAGTATATCCCACGGACTTTGAGGGATAGGAAAAGACATGAATTCTTGAGCCTAGAACAAGGTAGGATGTCGGTAAATGCATATGAGGCTAAGTTTCGTGCTTTATCAAGGTATGCCACTCAACTTTGTTTCAGTCCACACGAGCGAATTCGCCGGTTTGTGAAGGGGTTGAGGTCAGAATTGCGGATTTTGGCCTTACAGATAGCGGAAACGGCAAAATCCTTCCAAGAGGTGGTAGACTTTGTGATAGAGGTGGAAGGAGTGAAGCCAGACGACATCACCACGGCATCGAAATCGAAAAGGTTTCGAAAGGGAGGTGAGTTCAATGGTTCTTATACTAGAGGACAGGGTTCTGGAGGTTACTCAGTTCGACCAATTAAGTCTTCATTACAGACTGTAGTTGGGGGTCCACCTCAGACCGGTCAACACTTCTCTGAGACACCTATGCACGAACCCAGAGAGTGCTATGGATGTGGGGAGATTGGACATATTAAGAGATATTGTCCAAAATAGAGTAATCGACCCCTAATAGCTAGAGGTAGAGGTGGTTATGGAAGAGACCGTCATTCCGGAGGACGCGGTGGTTGAGGTAATGGTGGTCACCAAAACGGCCGAGGTGATGGGCAAATTGGAGCCCCTACATCACAACATGGTAGGGGCAACGGGCAAACAAACGAAAGGGCCCATTGTTATGCTTTCCCTGGGAGATCGGAGGTGGAGACATCTGATGCTGTTATCACAGGTAATCTTCTGGTTTGTGATTTCATGGCTTTTGTATTGTTTGATCCCGGATCCACATTTTCTTATGTATCTTCCTCATTTGCTAATGGTCTAAATTTACATTGTGAATTACTTGATATGCCTATTCGTGTTTCTACTCCGGTGAGAGAGTTTGTGGTAGTTGAGAAGGTATATAGGTCTTGTTTGGTGAATTTTGTGGGGAGTAACACTTATGTAGACTTGGTAATCTTAGAAATGGTTGACTTTGATGTAATTCTGGGTATGACTTGGCTTTCCCCGAATTTTGCGATCTTGGATTGTAATGCTAAAACTGTGACATTAGCCAAGCCTGGGACAGATCCGTTAGTGTGGGAGGGTGACTACACTTCCAATCCGGTGCGTATCATATCCTTTCTTCGTGCTAAGAAAATTGTTAGTAAAGGGTGTTTAGCTTTCTTGGCACATCTCAAGGATGACACTACTCAAGTACCCTCGATTGAGTCGGTTTCGGTAGTCCGTGAGTTTTTGGATGTGTTCCCTACAGATCTTCCTGGTATGCCACCAGATAGGGACATTGACTTCTGCATCGATCTTGAACCGGGCACTCGCCCCATTTCTATACCCCCTTATAGAATGGCTCCCGCACAGTTAAGAGAGTTAAAGGCCCAACTTCAAGAGTTGTTGAGCAAAGGTTTCATTAGACCAAGTGCATCTCCTTGGGGTGCTCCGGTTTTGTTTGTGAAGAAGAAGGATGGGAGTTTTCGGTTGAGCATAGACTACCGGCAGTTGAACAAGGTAACTATTAAGAACAAGTATCCTCTTCATCGCATTGATGACTTGTTCGATCAATTACAAGGTGCTTGTGTCTTCTCTAAGATTGACTTGAGATCCGGTTATCATCAATTGAAAATACGGGCAACAGATGTACCAAAGACTGCTTTTCGAACTAGGTATGGGCATTATGAATTTGTGGTAATGTCTTTTGGTCTTACGAATGCCCCTACTGCATTTATGAGCTTGATGAACGGGATTTTTAAGCCATATTTGGATCTCTTTGTGATCGTGTTTATTGATGATATACTGATATATTCTAAAAGCAAGAAGGAACATGAGGAGCATTTGAGAATTGTATTGGAAATGTTGAGGGAGAAAAAGCTTTATGCCAAATTCTCTAAGTGTGACTTTTGGCTAGATGCAGTGTCCTTCTTGGGGCACGTGGTTTCTAAGGATGGAGTGATGGTAGATCCTTCTAAGATTGAGACAGTGAAGAATTGGGTAAGACCCACTAATGTGTCTGAAATAAGGAGCTTCGTTGGGTTAGCTAGCTACTACCGTCGATTTGTCAAGGGATTCTCTTCTATTGCTTCCCAACTGACGAACTTGACTAAGCAGAACGTTCCATTTGTATGGTCGGATGAGTGTGAGGAAAGCTTTCAGAAACTCAAGACTTTGTTGACTACCGCGCCTATCCTTACCCTGCCAGTATAAGGTAAGAATTTCATTGTCTATTGTGATGCATCCTATTCGGGTTTGGGTGCAGTGCTAATGCAAGAAAAGAACGTGATTGCTTATGCTTCAAGACAACTAAAAGTGCATGAACGTAACTATCAAACTCATGACTTGGAATTGGCCGCGGTAGTATTTGCATTGAAGCAATGGAGGCACTATTTATATGGGGTTAAGTGTGAAGTCTATACGGATCATCATAGCCTTCAGTATGTCTTTACTCTGAAAGATTTGAACTTGAGACAGAGGAGATGGATGGAACTACTGAAGGACTACGACATCACTATTTTGTATCATCCGGGGAAGGCGAATGTTGTGGCAGATGCCTTGAGTAGAAAGGCGGGAAGCATGAGAAGTCTAGCTCATTTGCAAGCTTCTAGATGCCCATTGGCTAGAGAAGTGCAGATTTTGGCTAATGACCTTATGAGGTTAGAAGTAAATGAGAAGGGAGGATTGTTAGCTTGTGTGGAGGCAAGATCCTCCTTCCTTGACAAGATTAAGGGGAAGCAGTTTGATAATGAGAAATTGATCCGGATTCGAGATAAAGTGTTGCAAGGAGAGGCTAAAGAAGCAACTATCGATGAGGAAGGTGTTTTGAGGATTAAGGGAAGGGTATGTGTACCCCGCATCGATGATTTGATCAACACTATTTGACAGAGGCTCATAGTTCAAGGTATTCGATACATCCGGGTGCGACCAAGATGTACCGTGACCTAAAGCAACACTTTTGGTGGAGTAGAATGAAGCGTGATATTGTTGACTTTATTTCTAAATGTCCAAACTGTCAACAAGTAAAGTATGAATACCAAAGGCCCGGAGGAACACTTCAGAGATGCCCATTCCTGAATGGAAGTGGGAGAGAATCTCAATGGACTTCGTGGTTGGTCTTCCAAAGACGATGGGTAAGTACGACTCTATTTGGGTGATTGTTGATAGGTTAACTAAGTCTGCTCATTTTATTCCGGTTAAGGTGACTTACAATTCCGAGAAGTTAGCCAAGATCTATATCTCAGAAATCGTTCGATTGCATGGGGTTCCACTATCCATCATATCAGATAGAGGTACGCAGTTTACTTCTAAGTTTTGGAAAACATTGCATGCGGAATTGGGTACTAGGTTGGATCTTAGTACGGCGTTCCATCCTCAGACCGATGGTCAGTCTGAGAGAACGATTCAAGTGTTGGAGGATATGCTTCGTGCGTGTGTGATAGAATTTGGTGGTCATTGGGATAACTTCTTACCCTTACCGAATTTTCATACAATAATAGCTATCACTCAAGCATTGATATGGCCCCATTTGAAGCATTGTATGGTAGGAGATGTAGATCTCCCATTGGTTGGTTTGATGCATTCGAGGTTAGACCTTGGGGTACTGATCTTTTGAGGGATTCATTAGAGAAAGTGAAGTCTATTCAAGAAAAGCTTCTAGCGGCGCAAATTAGGCAAAAAGAATATGCAGATCGAAAGGTTAGAGACTTAGAGTTCATGGAGGGTGAACAAGTCTTGCTGAAAGTTTCGCCAATGAAACGGGTGATATGGTTTGGTAAAAGAGGCAAGCTAAGCCCAAGGTACATTGGTCCCTTTGAAGTACTTAAGCGAGTAGGGGAGGTAGCTTATTTGTTAGCCTTGCCTCCAGGATTGTCCGGAGTGCATCCGGTATTTCATGTGTCCATGTTGAAAAGATACCACGGGGATGGAAATTACATTATCCGTTGGGATTCTGTTTTGCTTGATGAGAACTTGTCTTATGAGGAGGAGCCTGTTGCTATTTTAGATAGAGAAGTTCGCAAGTTGAGGTCGAGGAAGATTGCATCCATCAAGTTGCAATGGAAGAATCGACCGGTTGAAGAAGCTACTTGGGAGAAGGAGGCAGATATGCAAGAAAAATACCCACATCTGTTTACAGATTCAGGTACTCCTTCTCGCCCTTGTTTTTCTTCTTTTGATCGTTCGAGGACAAACGATGGGTAAATTGGTATCTATTGGAACGACCTGTTTAGTCGTTTTGAGCAGCAGATTTTATTCCTGGAAAAACTGGGTGGGACGACTGATGCCACAACGGACTGTCGTGGGCACGACGGACCGTCGAGGGTGTCTCGTTCCAAAACACTTAGAAATTCTGAAATCTGGGTACTGAAATCGACTCTCTGAACTTTGTGACGGACCTGCAGGACGGACTGTCACAGGTACGACGAACCGTCGTGAGCCCCCGTTTTAAAACACATCAACTTTTGAGAATTGGGTACGGGAAACGAGTCTCTGAACGTCATGACGGAAGTGCAGGACGGACCGTCGTATGTACGACGGGCCGTCACAGACTCCCTAAGTAAAACGAGTCTATGACGAACCTGCATGACGGACCGTCGCAGGCACGACGGGCCGTCACAGGTTGCGTAATCCCAGTCGGAGTCGGATGTCTTTACACGTTTTAAGGGACGTTTTGGACTATTCTTTCCTTAATTATAAAGTTTGAGGGTCAATATTAATAAGTTTAATTACTTGGGGATTAAAAGAGGTAACCTTAAGTTAATTAGTGGGTCATTATTACCATCTTTCATTCTTAATTATATATTAATTAGGGTAAAAGAAAGAGGGTTTGAATAAGAAAATTTGAAAGAACAAAAAGAGGGAGAATCGATCAAGAGAGAGAGGATCGAAGCAGCTTTGAGGATTAACTTGCTTGATTTAATTCTTCAGTGGAGGTAGGTTATGGTTTATGCTATCTTGTAGTAAACTCTTAGTAGCGAATGATATGTGTTAGTAGTATTGTCAACCCTTCTATATGCTTAATTGTATGCTTGCATGATTGTGATTATGAAATTGTGATAAAATAAGCAAGACAAAGCTATTGAATCCTAAATCTTGAAAGAAACCCTAATTCACTTGTTAATGATGATGCCTTAGTGTAAAAAAAGGCTTGATAAATTATATAATGAGATTGATGATGCCTTAGTGTAAAAGAAGGTTTGATAAATTATATAATGAGATTGATGATGCCTTAGTGTAAAAGAAGGCTTGATGAATTAGGGGATCGGGTGCCACGTTCCGATTCCAGGATAGAAATAGAGGATCGGGTGCCACGTTCCGGTACCAGGATAGAATGAGGATCGGAGTGTCACGTTCCGACACCAGGATAGTATATGGATCGGGTGCCACGTTCCGGTACCAAGATAGAATGAGGATCGGAGTGTCACGTTCCGACACCAGGATAGTATATGGATCGGGTGCCTGATATACCGTGGTTTCACGGTATAATTAATACTTTTTCCTTAAGTTTAGTGTGTTTGAAAGCCTTTTTCTGCTAATTTTGATATAAGTTTTTCTTTGTTTTGCAGGAAATCTGTCTAAAGCTGAATGCGGAGATTTTGAGTGAAAAATGTAGAAGAGACCACCTACGGAGCTTATGACGGTCCGTCGTGCTTGCGACGGTCTGTAGGTGGAAGCGTAGAGAAGCTGCTCAAGGAAGATGGGGAAGTCTGACCAAGTGTGGGATTACGAAGCTTTTGACGGTCCTTCATGGCCATTACGGTCCGTCCTGCAGGTCCATCGTGAAGATCAGAGAAGTGATCCCAGTACCCAGATTCCAAGAGTTGAAGTATTTTGAAACGAAGACCCTCGACGGATCGTCGTGTCTGTGACGGTCCGTCACACTTGCTGTCGAGGGGAATGAAGAAAGCAGCAGAAGAATTGCACCAAGTATGGGGCGACGGAGCCCACGATGGTCCGTCATGACCACGACGGTCCGTCGCGTGGTCCGTCGACCCAGCCGCGTTTTGGGCAGATTTCCAGAATTTAGAATCCCTGTTTAATTAGATTTTTATTTTTTATAAATAGTTCAAAAAACCTCGTTTTGGAGGTTAGACTCTTTGATTATCAAATTCCATATAGTTAGACTTTGTGATTATTAGACTTGGTGTTTTGAGTGTTTGATTGTTGGAGATTCATACAAGTGATTTTTGGTGATTAATCAAGCAAATTTTCGGACTTTATTCTTTCTCATTAAAGTAAGTACATGAATTCTTGTTTAACATATTTGAATAGTGTGTTTATGGCTATGAGGAACTAAACTCCATAACTAGGGTTGTGGGAACCATTGGCAAATAATGAGATAAACCCTAGCTAAAATAGCAATTCTAGAATAGTGTCTTGCATGTATTAATAATTCTTTCGCTTAGAAGTCTTTTTAACGGATGATCAACGTTAGAACTCGCCTTAATGCTACTTGCAGGACCAAGGAGGTAGATAATAGGAAAAGAATTATTAACATAGATTTAGTGTATACTATCTAATAGGCTAGTATTTATTGGAACGAGGTAATAACTTAGTCAAATATCGAATACGATGCTTAATATGAGGTAAAGATAAGAGTTAGGAAAGCAACACACGTAGCCGGACCAAGGTGCGGAGTGAGATTTTATAGATACCGGACCAAGGATTTAGAAATACATAACTTATCACTTTGCATGCAAGATACTAGGAAAGAATTGTTATAGTTAGAATTATCAAGATATGAACCTGTGGGGAACACGTAAGCCCTAGTTACTTTAATTCATTGATTAAAACCCAAAATTAAAAGCTGTCAAGTGTCTCTTTCAATTACATTAGTTATTTTTACTCATTAGGTAATACAAACCCCCCTTTTATGCTTTTACTTTTTAAGGAAGTCATCAACCAAACGATAGTAATACCAGGTTAAAGTTAAGTCTAGACTATTTTCCTCGTGGGAACGATCCCAACCTCACTAGTTGGGTTATTTACTTGACGCGACCGCTTTACTTCTCATTTGAGAAGTAAGTTTGAGCGTATCAAATTTTGGCGCCGCTGCCGGGGAATTTAGCTTTTAGATTAACTTGAACTTATTACTATTGTTTAGTTGATATTTTCTTGATTTTACTTTATTTTATTGTTTTTGATTTCCTTTCAGAAATATTCTCCCTGTATGCCAAATACACGGAGCAGAAGAGAACCATTGTTTCCCTACGATCGTGAGTTAGAGCGTACGCTGCGCAACATGAATCAAAATTTGGGAATCAATGATGAGGACCCAAACCCGAACATCCCAGCTTCGGCTGATGTTCATGGTCAGATGTTACCCGATGCTCCGGGTGAACATCAATAGAGGGGACAGAATCCCGCTCCACGGCCCCAAGCATACTACAGAAGCTATGATAACATAGCAGATTCAGATGGGCCACTGGTTTTGCCTCCTCTACCCACAGGCCACACTTTTGTGGTAACTAGTAGTCTGATGCAAATGCTCACTGCCAGAGGTTTGTTTTCAGGGCTACCTTCTGAGGATCCACATGCCCATATAGCTAAGGTAAGGGCAGTGTGTAAGAGTTGTGTGGGGAGGCCTGATTTGGATCTAGATGTAATAGGTCTCAGAGTGTTTCCTCTCTCACTGACGGGAGAGGCTTCTATGTGGTTTACTGAGCTCCCATAAAACTCCATCTTCACTTGGAACCAACTACGGGATGTCTTCTTAGCACGCTACTATCCGGTCTCCAAGAAATTAAACCACAAAGACAGGGTGAACATCAATAGAGGGGACAGAATCCCGCTCCACGGCCCCAAGCATACTACAGAAGCTATGATAACATAGCAGATTCAGATGGGCCACTGGTTTTGCCTCCTCTACCCACAGGCCACACTTTTGTGGTAACTAGTAGTCTGATGCAAATGCTCACTGCCAGAGGTTTGTTTTCAGGGCTACCTTCTGAGGATCCACATGCCCATATAGCTAAGGTAAGGGCAGTGTGTAAGAGTTGTGTGGGGAGGCCTGATTTGGATCTAGATGTAATAGGTCTCAGAGTGTTTCCTCTCTCACTGACGGGAGAGGCTTCTATGTGGTTTACTGAGCTCCCATAAAACTCCATCTTCACTTGGAACCAACTACGGGATGTCTTCTTAGCACGCTACTATCCGGTCTCCAAGAAATTAAACCACAAAGACAGGGTGAATAACTTTGTGGCACTACCAGGAGAGTAAGTTAGTAGTTCTTGGGATAGATTCACCTCATTCTTGAGAAGTGTTCCAAATCACCGTATTGATGATGAGTCACTGAAGGAATACTTCTATCGGGGATAGGATGATAACAATAAAGCAGTGTTGGACACTATAGCAGGTGGATCTTATGGAGAATGCCCTTATGCTGAGATTGCTGAGAAATTAGAGAAAATCTCCCGTAACAACAAAGCTTGGAGTACTAGGAAGTCCGATACAGGGAGAAACACCTTCGCAGTGCAGTCCACTCACAACCCAGCCACAGATGATATTCAGGAAGAAATGGCTCAGATGAGAACTGAGCTTGGGTTGGTACTAAAACATGTCACTGGGGGTGCAGAAAAGGTTAATGCAGTCAACTATTTGGCTAAACCACCACCTCCAATCGATGAGTGTTATTATGAGGAGGATTCCTATGCAGTAAATGAACAGATGGGGGGTTTCTGACCAAGTGCCCAAGGCTCTAATCAGGAAAATTGGCGCCAAGGTCAAGGGAACCAAGGTTGGAACTATGGTAACTACAATCGTGAGGGTCATTATGTCCGAGATGGAAACTACAATCGCGACAACAACTTCAACAGGGGTAGCTATGGTAACAGAAACGACAGAAATGGACCTTATGTTCCTCCTCAAAATCGTGAAGTTACTCCTAGGGATGGTGGAGGTAGTATCTCGCGAGTTGAGGATATGTTGCATAAAATTATGAGGAGGTTCGATGCTAGTGATGAGCAAAATAAAGGTTGAGGAATGATCTAGCGGGTATTGGGCAAAAATCTAAATCTCTAGCATGTTGTTTGTATGTGGTTATAACTGATCATTATATGTAGGTTTCTATTATTTAATAATGTCGAATGAGACCTGCAGGTTAGATCCGTATGATTAGAGTATCATTTTAGATGAGATAAGAAAGGTTAAAATGCAAATTATATTTGACAAGATGTAATTGTTCTTATAAGCTAATCAAATGTTAAAAGCTGGCTTCCTTAAAATGATTAGTTTACTATGGTATATAAATGAAGTTTATTGACCTATCTAATGATATTTTCATGACCAGTTTTCAACAAAACTTTCAGTTATGGCAATAAATTGGCTAGCAATATTATTTCAAAAACATGATATATAGTAGGCCAATGACTAAGTCATATTAATCTTATAGGATCAATGTAAATTATGATGTTTCTTGTAAGGTCAAATATGTGTTAAAGATTGACTTGACAAGTTATAACTTAATGAATTCATAACATAGGGTATTCCAATGATTGGGACAAGACCCATCATTCCATTTTTAAATGAACTTGTGAACATAGTAGCACATTGAATATGTACTTACAACTTTCATAAAGAAATGTACAAGACTACCAAATAATGTTGAAAAAGATAAGGGGAGTAATGAAATAACATAATAGCTTATTTGTCTTGAAATTGACATAGAATGGTGTGTTAAAGGATGTGAGACAAGTCTTACTTGCATCTATACAATTATGTTAAATATACTCACATAAGTGGGTGTTATAAATCGAGAGACAAGTACCATTCACACCATAATGATAATGTAAGATTAAGTTCACATTCTTCAAGTATAGAAAGGTATGACAAGTCGTCCGTTGAGCTAAGTATACCTCATACTAGGAGCAAGCTTCCATAATGTATGTGTCAACTCTAAAAGTTGTAAAGTATAAGAAATTGAGCTAACCACTTATAGACTAGTAATGACCTTGTGCAAGCACATGTAAGCCTCGTGTTTATCTAATAGAAAATCATGACTGAGAAACAATGAACAAACGTAAGAAAAGAAGATTGGTTCTCCTTTTGGCAACTTCAAGGCGATTCTTAAAGATTTTCGTGCAAAGTACAAGATGATCTTCCTAGATTCAATTATACAATAAGGTATGAATTTTCTCTCTTGGATTCCTTTCCCAAGGAGTCTTTTCAAACATTTTGAATTCAATAAAAAAAACCTAAGTTTGTTCCCAATGAGATTTCGGAATGTTCATCTCCATAGTTCTCCCTAATCCGATTCTAGTAGTATGTATAATCCAAATATCTAGCATGTTGTTTGTATGTGGTGATAACTTATTATTGTATGTTGGTTTCTATGATTATATAATGTCGAATGATACCTGTAGGTTAGATCCATATGACTAGAGAATCATTTTACATGACATACGAAAGGCTATAATGCAAATTGTATTTGAGAAGATGAAATTGTTCTTATAAGCTAATCAAATGTTAAAAGCTGGCTTCCTTAAAATTATGAGATTACTATGGTATTTAAATGAAGTTAATTGACTTGGCTAATGATATTTTCATGACTAGTGTTCAGCGAATGTTTCGGTTATGGCAATAAATTGGCTAGCAATATTATTTCAAAAATATGATATATAGTTGGCCAATAACTAAGTCATACTAATCTTATAGGATAATTGTATATTATGATGTTTCTTGTAAGTTCAAATACATGTTAAAGATTGACTTGACAAGTTATAATTCAATGAACTTATAACTTAGGGTATTCCAATGATTGGTACAAGTCCCATCATACCCTATCTAAATGAACTTGTGAACATAGTAGAACATTGTCCTGAATCATATTATGATGCAGACACATTCAATGAAGATCGGCATCTAGAGCACTGTTGATCTTGTTAACCACTCAAAAATTAGTTGGTGAGCCACATTTCATTCCGAAGAACCCTTTTAATTTCTTCCCTCTTTTATATTATTAGGATGTTCAGGGGTTTGTCCTAACATCCATCTTATTCATGTTAGAGACTCTCTATATAGTTAGATGTTAGTCCTTGGATTCTTTACAATATTATATCTTATTATTATGACTTCGGTATCCAGCTTTGGCAAGTTTGAATCTTTATGTTTAACAAACATTCTCAGTTATTATATCCTTTAGC
This sequence comes from Solanum peruvianum, assembly GCA_027705065.1. Classification (NCBI taxonomy): domain Eukaryota; kingdom Viridiplantae; phylum Streptophyta; class Magnoliopsida; order Solanales; family Solanaceae; genus Solanum; species Solanum peruvianum. The sequence continues at coordinate 44,001,112 of JAKWJD010001759.1, read as the reverse complement.
ATTTAGTTATACTCTTTGTGTAATATATTTGATGGTTATCTTCTACTGAGTTAAGTAATCCAGGTTAAGGGTTAGCTTAGGAACCACAATGGTCTTCAAGTGCCATCAACATTTCATGTGTAGGCTTGGGGTGTGAGAGTATTATTCACAAACATGGGGCTGTGATATTGTCTTTTCAACTTTAAGGTAAGGCCAAGCAATGGTTGAAATCTTACATAGAATGTCAATCTTCTACACATTCACCTACTTGGACCCAGTTCCATGCCTTACTTCTACAGAAATCTGTACCTAGGACCTTGAGATATCGCAAAAGGATTTTGTTATGAATTTAGAGCAACGTAGTATGTCTGTGTCTGTATATGAGGCCAAGTTCCATTATCTATCGAGATATTCTACATAGTTGGTTATACCTGAAGAGGAGAGGAACAGGTTATTTACTAGTGGTTTGAATTATGAGTTGCAAGTGTTTTCTGTCCACATGACTTCTGTTGTGAAGATTTTTAATGAGGTAACAAATTATGTTAAGAAAGTAGAGGGGGTGAGGCGAGAGATTAAAGCCAAGGCATTGTCTAAAAGGGACAAAAATTCTATAAACTTTTTGGGCTCCTATGCTAGAGGATCTGGTTGACCAAAGCTCGCAACCAAGACAATTAAGTCTGACATGCCCGACTCTACAGGTAACTATTCGGGGACCCATTATAATAATGTTCTGGATAGTCAAAGAAGTGTGCATGTGATGGGAAGCAAAACATATGTATACTATACTTGCTTTAATTGTGGGGAACTTGGACACATGTTGGGAGACTCTCCACAAATGTATATGTTTGAGTTCGGACAGCAGCCTTCTCGAGAAATTGTACATGCGTGAAATGATAACAAAGGTATCACACTTCTACAACATGGGTGAGAAGCTAATCATTAAGGCCATGGATGTAAAAAATGATAATTTAGATAGAGGTAGTGCGCAACCAGGCAGGGAGGTGGTTTGTGTTGATAATAAAGTTCAATGTTATGCTTTTCCAGGCTATAATGAGATGGAGGCGTGTGATGATATGATCATAGGTACTATTATTGTTTGTGAGGGAATGGATTCGATCCGGGTTACACTTATTGTTATGTGTCTATGAGATTTACCTCCGAATTCGAGAAGTTATGTGACGTCCTTAGTTACCCTATTCATGTTTCTTTTCTCGTTAGAGATTGATTAATAGTTTCTCAAGTATATGGTGACTACCCTATACTATTTATGGTATGTTAGACTTGCATTGAAATGGTGATTTTGGATATGGATTATTTTGATATTATCTTAGACATGACTTGTTTGTTCCCCTATCATGTTGTGCTTATTTGTAGTACTATGTCTATGACACTAGAAATTCGGGAAAGGAAAAATTAGACTGGGAAGGGCTGTACAAGCCTAATCAATCTAAGATTATATCCTCCATTTGGGTTATTAAACTAGTAGAGCAAGGTTGTTTTGCTTATTTGGCTCATGTTAGGAATATTGAGATTGAGGCTCCATCCATTATGTCTATTCCTGTGGTGTATGAGTTTAGTGAACTAGATCCCAAAAACCTTCCTAGCATCTCTTCAGATACAGACATAGGTTTTTTATTTACGTAGAACCTGGTACTCACCCCATTTCACTTCCACCCTATCGCATGGCTCCGGAAAAATTGAGATAACTTAATGCTCCAATCAAAGATCTCATTAATAAGGTCTTTATTCGTCCTAGTGCTTCCCCATGGGTTACTCCGGCTTAATTTGTCAAGATTAAGAATGGTAGCATGAGGATGTTCATACATTACCGGCAATTAAAAAGTTATGAATAGTTACCCCTTTCTAAGAATAGATGATATCTTTAATCATTTCAAAGGTGAAACTATCTTCTCTAAGATTGATTTAAGATCAGAATATCATTCTATAAAAATTAGGCTAGAAGATTTACCCAAAGACACGTTTAGGACTGATTATTGGCATTATGATTTTTTTGTGAAGTCGTTTGGGTTGACTAGTGTGCCTGCAACCTTTATGAGGTTGATGAATAGGGAGGTCAAGCCATTTCTTGATTTCTTTGTGATAGCTTTTACTGATTATATTTTGGTTTATTTGAAGATTTAAGAAGTGCATGCCAACCACATTTTACTATTTTAGGTTTCTTGGGAAGCAAAAGTTGAATGAAAATTTTCTAAGTGTGAATTTTGATTGAAATCGGTTGCATTTTTTGGGCATGTAGTGTCAAAAGAAAGGGTAAGGGTAGATCCCCAAAATATTGAAGCAGTTACGAATTGGATCAACCTGGGTCGGCTACAAAAATTAGGAGTTTCATGTAACTTGCTAGTTATTATCATAATTTTGTTAAAGAATTTTGCTTCAATTGCTAGTCACTTGACCAATTTGACCAAAAAGGGGGTATCGTTTGAGTGGATTCAAAAATGTGAGGAGCGATTCGAAAAGGTTAAGACTCCTTTTATCACAACACACATTCTAACGTTACGGGTTGAGGGTAAGGATTTCACTATTTATTAGTATGCTTCATATTCTGGTTTTAGTTGTTGTGTTGATGTAGGATAAACATGTCATAGCTTATATATTCCTACATTTTATGACATGATTCGGAAATTGTTGGTGGAGTCTGATGTTTCACGGTCTTCCATTCATCCAGGTATGACCATAATGAATAGAGATCGGAAACGAATTTATTAGTGGTCGGGCATGAGACAAGACATCACAAAGTTTGCCGAGAAGTGCCAGAATTTGTAACAAGTAAATTATGAACATCATAGTCTGCGACTTTACCTCAAAGAATGTCAATTCTATAAAGGAAGCCGGAAAGAATGGTCATGATTTTTTTTTGGTTTTCCCAAGACCTTGGGGAAATTTTACTATATATGGCTTGTGGTTGATAGATTGACTAAGCCATCTCATTTTATTCCAGTAAGGGTAGATTATAATGCGGAAAGACTAGATAAAATATACTTCAATGAGATAGTGAGGTTGTATGTGGTGCCGCTTTATATCATCTTAGATCATGGTACTTCACCTCAAATTTTTTGAGAAAGTTGCATGATAAATTGGCTACGCAACTCACTTATAGTACAACCTTTCATCCCTAAACGGATGGACAATTGGAAAGAACTATGCAAGTTATGAATGATATGTGGCGAGTTTGTGTGATTGACTTTAGAGCGCGTTGGGGTAATTTTTTACAATCATGTGATTTCTGTTATAATAATAGTTACAACTCAACCATTGATATTAAAGCATTTGAGGTGTTATATAGGAGGGGATGTAGATCACACATAGGTTGGTTTGAGACCAAGTATGTGAAACCTTTGGGGGTCAATTAGGGAAGGATGCTCAAGATAAGGTGAGGATCATTCAATCCAAACTTCTACACGTGCAAAGTAGGCAAAAGAATTATGCAGATCATATGGTGAGAGAAATAGAGTTTCAAACTAAAATTGTTCTGCTTAAGGCATCATAAATCCAAGAGGTGATGAGATTCAGTAAGAAGGGTAAATTGAGTCTGCACTATATTTTTCGCTTAGAGGTTCTTGAAAGCGAAGGACTAGTGGTGCATAGATTGGTGTGACCCACTAATTTGTTTGGTGTACATCCTATATTCTATATGTCTATGTTGAAGAGGTATCACAGTGACATTGACTATATCATTAAGTGGGATTCAATTGTGCTAGATAAAGACCTCCAGTATGATGAGCAACCAATTTCTATTGTTAATCGTGATGTTCATAAGATGAGGACCAACTAAATAAAGTCCTCCAAAGTTCAATGTAAGCATCGTCTACTCGAGGAAGCTGCTTAGGAGACTTAGAAGGACATGAATGACAAGTATCTATGATTGTTCACTTATTTAGGTACTATTTTGCTCTTCCCTAGCTTACTTTCACAAAGTTTTGTCACTCGGGATGAGTGATGGGTAAATTTGGATCTAATGTACCAATCGGGTTCCCCCTTTATAGAAATGTCAATAAGGGAAATAATCGGATCCGGAAAACATTTTTGTAGTATTACGAATTTCCCAGCTTTCTCAAGATTTGGAGTAAATTAGCATCAGCAATTTGTAGGAAATTTAATCAGAATCATGTGGAGTAAATATAAATTCGATTACATAATCAGTTCGATATACTCTTTATGGAATCAGGATGACTTCAAAGAATTTATTTGGATAAATAGATCTCCGAGAATCGATTGTAGTGTTAAGGATATTTTCCAAGCGCAGGGGTTAGAAATCTGTTGTAAAAAAAGGGAATTGAAATTTCTCAAAATGGATTTTGTTTCTCTTTTGTCCACTATAGCGGAATTTGGGACGATGTAGCACCACGCTACAACGGGAGAGGTGCTTCTCTAGCGGACAAAACGGAGAGTAAATCATACAATTTTTGGGGAGGGATCACTGGTCCAAAAGGTGCCGCTACAGCGGGATTTGTGCCGTTGTAGCGACACTGCTACAAAGTGATGGGTGTCATTGTAGCGGGATATGTGGGAATTAAGTTGTAAATAAAACCTAGAAAAGACCGTATTTGGAACTTTTCGACCTTTCAAGTTAAAGAATTTCCTCTGGGCTATTCCAACTCGTTTTCACCATTCTTGAACATAAAGGAAGCTTTTGACTCCCAAAATTCACTTTTGGATCCATAGAATGTAATAGAATGGGTCAATATTGATGGGGATCGTTTTTTTGATAAACTTATAGGGGTAATAAACCCTAATTTTATGAGTTGACATCAAAGGTTTGACCTAGGATTCATAGAATTGTTAGTAATCCGAGTAATTAGTGATTATCTATTAATTCCTCTACATTATCGGTCATTTATAGATCATGAAAAGGAAAGAACTGGGAAAGGGAATGATCAAGTCTCTTAAGGTTATACCTTATTTTGCGGTAGATGATGGTTGTGATTTCATGATTCTGTGATTTATGCTTTTTTTGTTCATTATGATATTTGTATGTATATAAATGTTGCAATATCGATGATGTTTGTTGTAACTGAGATAAATGAATAACATAGCCATGAAATCATGAAGTAAATGTATGAGCTTGATGATGTACTTGTGATTGTAATTGTGGTATGTGAATAGGAATCATATTGCAATGTTTCGGCAAGCTAACTTTTGATCGGTTTCCATGTTCCAGCATATATTTGGATTTGAGTTCCACGTTTTGGCAAGATAACTGTTTGGTTTGGGTTCTGTGAGAGCACCAATCATGTATTACGCATCAGAAATGTGTTGTTGAATTGTCATGTTGATAATGTTGTTTATGGTGATATATATATGCATGTGATTATAATGTATGTTAGGCTTGATTATATTGCACTAGTTGGATATCGTGTTAATATACAAGTACACGATGGTTGATTACTAATTATATACTTGCTATTAATATTGTTGAGTACAGGGAATCTTGAAGCGGTTATTGACAGACCTCACGTAGGCGACTACAAACATTGCATCGACTACAAGGGTGAGACACATCTTTCAAGCTACCATGGAGTTTTCTTTTGTCTATGTCCATTATTTCCAGACTTAGATTATTTGATTTGTTTATTGAATAGTACAATAGTATTCTCTTGATTAGACTTGGATATTGTTTAATAGTTTTGGCATATTAACTTTCAGATCTTAGGTTTAACTTCCATAGATATTAGTTGTTAGATCCTTTATTATTAATGAAGCTTCTCTTTTAGTCAATTAACTTGCTCCCGTAACTTAAATGCCTTAGTTTTAGAATAATTTCTTTAGTCAAGATATTAGTAGTGATTCTCCCATCTGCTTGTAAGTTTGGGTGCCAATAACAATAGTTTTAGGTCGTGACAATATTAACCTACATATACCACGCGAGCTAAACATGGAGTTCGATGTATACGCCCTATCAAGAGGACCCAATAAACCTTACTAGGGGTATAAATGCATTATTATGGTGTGACCAGTAATACAAATTCCCAATAAATGGAACATATAATATATGTTGGCACGTAATTTTTGGTTCACAGGGGTATGATGAACCCTAGTCAAACTTACTACTAAGTTACTCCCGATAGGATAAATTTGAAGCAAAAATGCACTAAATATTGAACAACTTAAAATACTTACATACTAATTGAGAACACAACATTTATAAACTAAGAATGTGACATTCGAAATCTAGAGCATGATTTTTTGTTCAATTGAGCTAGAAAAAATAATTCAAGAATTAAGAGAATTTACAAAAATTAGGTTTATAAGTTTTATAAAAATATTTATACAACATTTCCATATAACATGTTATTAAATTATGGATTCAATAGCAGCTGAAATCACTATAAATTCCCAAGATTTTACAAATCCTAGGTCGGAACAAGCTATGCAGCATAATGGAAGGGTCCGAACAAGCCATGAAAGCAACTCACTAGTTAAATCCAGCATACCGAGTGAGTAAATCTAAGGAGAAATCCTTTGGATTCGAGGATGAACTTTGAAGAACACTTATGCTTGTTCTTAGATGCTTGTTCTTAGGAGGGATGGGAATTTTTCCTGTTATTTCTACTCCTTGTTGGCGGATTTATTTATAGTTGATGTCATGGGTATGTCTGACTAGGTTGTTCGGCTTTCAGTGAGTAAAACAACGTATTTTATGTATCAAACGTCGTAGTTTAAATCACCCAATTTATAGGTAAATGACTAAAACAACCATAATTTAAAGCTTGAGAATTTAAACTCCCGAGTGGATTGACGGGCAATCGTTTTAACAACTGCCCATCAATTAAGTTGTGGTTTGTGATTAACTTTAAAGGGCTTGACTAAAATGAGCATAACTATTTTCTCTGAGCTTAGATTTTAGCAAATTCGTTGGTGTTTGTAAGAAGATTATATTATTTTTAATTGTGTAGGTCGTGAAACACCTAATTAATTTTGTTCTAGAAGATATGACCATTTAAGGTTGACCATAAAACCATTTTCCTTTAAAAAGGTGGTGACCCTCACCTGCAAACTGACCTACGCTCGGTAGGTCCAACCACAAACCTTACTGGTATTCATAGCATGGCCTCTTACTAATAATCCTAAAAGTATCAAAGCACACCTTCTCCATCGAACTCACATGAATAATGACCTTGGGAAAGGTATACCCAACTATTATCAGGTACTGTGATGCCAACTAGAGTGCAAAAGAAAACATTAAACGGAACTCCTTAATCAAATCTCGATCCATAGGAAATAATGTGTGATTACGCCTAGCTCAATCAGAAAATCACAATGCATACTCGAAAATACATGAAGAACCCTCGTAGGAATACTTAACTTTACTTTATCTTGAGAAACACCCATTGCACAAGAACCATACCATCATATGATGTATTCTTAAGAGAGTAAGGCTTCCTAGTACGAAAATTTGAGTAGCCTAATAGTTAATGGCCCATTCAAAGCCTAGGCATCACAGAATCTTTCAGCGTATTGTAGAACATCTCCAAACCCAAGTTTTGTGCCTTATTAAGGCTCTCTATCCCGACCAAGTGATGAAACTCTAGTAAAATGTGTTTATATGTAGTCCATGTTCATGAAATACCTCATGTTATTAATCTAAAGTGAGTCAATTCGAAAGAATCATTTTTACAGGCTAACTGAAATAAAAACACAAAATAAGTTGCAAAACCTGAACCAAATGAAATAAATAAATCTTAATACTTTGTAAATACCAACCTAAATCACTTGAAAATGATATTAAACTTCGTATGATAAATTTCAATAACGAAAGTAGATCATAGCCTTCTTCGAATCCGATTAACAACGATCTAAATAAAATACTAAATGTTTAAACATGCTTAAGACAACTTAGGTTATCGCCATGCTATCCAATTATTGATCGCAACATCACAATCAGGTATTAGAAACCAAAATCACAATATCTAGGGATGGATAAAAATTAAAGTAAAAAAGAGACTATGGGACCTTGATTAAGAATCCTGAAATTTACATCTTCAAAATTTCTTAATCGATATACACATCTTGGGTCTCAAAAATTCTACACAATTTAACAACCCAAAAACTCAAAAAACAACATGCTTAAATTCTACCATTTAAAAAGGACATGGCTGCCATTTATGAGCGGATAACGTCAAAATGATAATAACCAAGCACTCCATTGTAGAACCATGATTAAAAAAAATACTTGGCACTTGGAAATATCTTAAATGGAGGAATTAATCTTGAGAATTCATAAAATTATTGAAATGAGGTTGGTCAGTGAACGATTGGTCTTATTTAAAAAATATATAAAAATTCCTTATCATTATCAAGGAATACATAGCCCATAATCGTGCCCCACCCAAGAACGAGGCATTATGAACACCGAGGCGTGCTTGCTATTGGTTGATAAACTAAACCCTCAAGTATACTAAGGACAACTTTTGAACGCAAAGGTTTGGTTGATAAGGCCTCACCAACGGCATTGATGCCTCGCGATTGCACAGTGTAGGGAGAAGGATTTGCATCTATGCGACCCTCGGGGTTCGAACGGTAGCATATCGTCATCCAAAATAGCTAACATTAAACCAAGAAACCAAGAATAGTTATTTTTGGAAAGAATATGAAAATTTAAGAAAATTTCCTAAGTTTAAAAAGTGAGTTTTGGTAATTTAAAACAGCCATAACTTCTAGCTAAGGAGAAGGCAGTGGCAATTATTTATATGGATGGCAATCCCTTGGGAAGAACTGTCCAACGGATCCAATTTTGTTCATTTTCAATGTCGTGTGAGGGATATATGCCTTTTGGAATTTGGGATATTGGACTGAGGAAAGTCCAATCCAGATTTAGCTAAAGGTAATTGTTAGACCTCGAAAATGACTTAGTTTAACTAGAGTATAACATGTTGGTATTTATGGTCGAAGGTCCTAATAGTTCTAATATATTGTATAGAGGCAGTAACTAAAGTATTTGATGTATTGAAAGTAAAACGTCATGGGACGACCAAGACTTTCAATGACTAAGTCATCTAGGTGCCTCATATGTGGTTCTATGTGTGTCTGTGTGATTAATAAGGTTGTAACGTACTTAAATGATTTATTATAGCATTAATAGGTAGTGTCTTGAAATTCATCTAGCTTTGAGGTCAAACGTCCGTGATGTTCGAAAAATGTTCCTTGAAATGACATTATGTGTCTAGGCATGTTTCATCGAGTTTTACATGTTTGGTTTGTGTAAAATCATGTGAGAGGTGTTAAACTAATAGAATATCATGTTTGGGTTAGAAAACGCCGAGAAACTATCCTTAAGGACCAACCAAGGGTCCTTGAGAAAGGACCCATGTAGGTGGCCAAGACTCCCCAAAGGCAGTCCATCTATAGATGATAATCGACGACTAGTAGCCTGGTCGACGCCCCGTAGGTGGTGGGCGTCATTTGGGACTTATACTGGGGTTCTAAACTCCCTGTTCCATGTTTTTGAACCCATCAGCGGTGGACATCACGACCAGTAAGTTGACCTACGCCCCGTCAATATGCAGTCGGCGATGGTGGCTTATGCCTGCACGCAGCTCATTGTTAAGTTAAGGGCTGATGTTTTAATTTCATTTAACGTCAAAAAAACTGTGCTGGAGGTTTATTAAGGGTATTTTGAATATTTTAAACATGTATGTAAGCATTTAAAACTTAGAATTTTTCATTCTTCCAAATCAAAACCCCAAAATGCCTTAAGAACTCCCAAAGACTCCATTGAAGTCCAAAATCAAGGAAGAACTTAGTGTGACGTTTTTAGTAGAAATTCTTTATCAGAGTATATAATTAGCTTCATCAAGGTATTTATTTTGATCCTTTACACTTGTTTGATGAAGGAGCCCCAATTCTCAAGATGTTTTCTATGTTTTCAAAGTTGAATTGTCCAATTTCATTATTCGACTAGGGGTTCTTCCATCAATGATTTCTAAACATTGAATAATGATTTAACAGATGTCGTATTTATGATTTTATCCTAAATTACCTTTGAACTCATAAATTGGATAAATCCTAGTTTTCTATTAAGTTGTGGGTTACTTGATATTGATGTAATGTTGATGAATTATTATATAGTTTTATGTGGGCTATTCATTGATGTAATAATTATAGTAAATTGATATCTAGGTTGTATTAAATTGATGAATTTAGGTTGATTTGACCTACTTCATTGATTATTGAATTTTTATATTGAATTGTTTGTTATGGCCATGGGTAAGGATCTTGTGTTAGTGAATTGAGTAAGTTGACTTTGGATTGAAGTGTTGAGGATTATGTAAGGGTATGCTGCCATGCTTTTGTTTAATTTTATGCTATTTATAATTCAATTATATTGTGATTGGTATGGTCCACTTATGGTGGCAGTGTTATGTGATCTACTTGCAATTGATGTGGCCATGTCGGCATTACTTGATGTACTATGATGATTTTGGCCTTGTTGAAAACTACTTGAAGTAATATGACTATTTTTTTAGTTTTATTATGTGAATCAAAACAATATCTATCTACATGTGGAGTCATATATGTATTCTTCAATTCATGTTGACATAGGTGACCATGTTAGACTATGCCTTTGACATTATGTGTATAGTGTTAGAGTTGATTCTTGGTTATTTTTATATGACTATATGATTCTATATTGGTTACATTTATGAACTTATGATAGTAAATAAAATGACTTAGAGATGTTAGGTTTGTTTCTCGGTGCTTCTATAATGACTTCCATTAAGGGTTAAAAGTGAAGCATGTGTTCTCTTGTCTTGGTCGACATGTGTCCCTTGCTTGATGTATATTTGATTATTTATATGTGATATCTTGATTTAGGGATTTATGTCTCTTAGTATTGAACGAATGAGTTACATGTGACCTTAAATGAACTTATGAGAGTTTTTTATGTGACCTTTAAGATTGTTGAAATCGTAATTAAGGTTTATTGGCTGGAATGGCATCATATTAATCCTTAGGAAAGTCATCATGAGCTTATTTCCGCCATTGTGAGGTAGCCCTAGTGGACCTTCCTTGGTAGGGTAAATGTGATTGGGTTATGAACTTGTTATGGAACCCTCTTATGTGAACCTAATTTGTGAATTACTCTATGAGAAACAAGGCTAATACCGAGTGAGTATAGTAAGGGGAAGTAGTTGCATTTAAAAAGTGAGACTAGATAACAAAGTATGCCCTTCAGATTCCTTAACCGTGTGCGTACATGGGATATATCTAAGTTCTACCCTTTGCTAGTAGAACAACTTCATAGGAGTAGCATAGAACTCCGGATTCCATTTCTTGCTATCATGGTCTATGTAGTTTATTGCCAATTCTCATCATATGGAATACCTATTAGCATTAGAAAAGTTTATGCGGTTTAGGGGTGGTATGGGACGCTATCTAAACGTTGTACAATAGACATTGAAGATGTTACTTGGACCTCATAGGTCTTGTCTAAGACCATTACTTTAATGTCATTTATATGTTTTATGAGCCTTAATGAACTGATAAACCAATGAATTAGGTTATGAAGTATGTAAACAAATAAGTACCTAATCTAAAGTGACTTAAGGATTCCTTAGCTTAGGTGTGAAGAGGGCATAAGAGATGATCTCTTCAAGTCATATCTTTGGAAGTCTTCAGGATGACTCTATTTAGGGAACATGTTTGGTGTTCTGAACTTGATATATGCCTTAGGAGGTGTTAAGGACAATTTCGGTAATCTTGAAGAGGTCAATAATTGACGTTATCTTCATGATTTACTTAAGTAGGTCTTTTGATAGCCTTTGGAAGGAGAATGTAATATCATCTATGTTTTGTTGTGCTAAGTGAGAATGATTCGATTCTAGAGAGTCTATAGGATCTCTTAAGAGTGTGTGTAACAGATTGTATGAGCGATCGCTTCACAACTCCCTTAAGTGAGACCTAGAATCACCTATGGTAGAAGAATCCTACCTTGATGTTTATGATGCTTTGAAAGTGTGTATGTGACTTATGATAAGTAATCTTAATGGTCGTTTAGGCACATCAAGAGAGGGTGTATGGTCTGTCTCTCTTTGTTTGGATTAACTGAATCTTAGGATAGCTTTGAGTAGGATAACAACCTGCTAGAAAGTGTTTGATATAAAAGGGAGTGAATTCATTGTAACAGTGAGGTACTTCATTGTATAGTGAATTGAACTTACTATTAAGTTGATTCTAAAATTATGGTTTATGATTTGAATGTTATCAGATGTTTTTTTAATTGTTAAATACTATTCTTATGATTATAATATGATTTTTAAATAAAAAGATGAATATTTTCAATAAATGTCTATTTTCATGATTTTTATGCATAATGTCATACTTAGTACATGTGGTTGTAGTAATTCCATGCTTTTATCTATATATATAGTTCTTGGTAGGTGAGGAGCTTTTGGGAAGGAAGACTTGGACTGTAGCATTGTTGAAGACAAGTTTAAGTATGTCCTCATTTGAATCGAGGGCATATGTATCTTTTATGTTATCCATTCAAAGTATTGTAACAGATTTAGTATTTCTATATTTGTATTTTGAAGTATTGGTCGTGTCCCAAGTATTCTTGTTTCTTAAGATGATGAGATTGAGGTTTAGGATTTCCTATTTCTTTATATGAAAGAGATTTTGAAAGACTATGTTATGTTTTCTGAAAAGTTTTAATTTCGCACTACTTTTCACTATGTTTATGCAATGAATGATATGTAAGGGCTTGTATAAGACCTCCGAGAGGTCAAGTATGCCAGTTGCAATCCGAGATCCCCCTATCTTCTATAGTGTAGTTTCGGGATGTGGCAAGCTTAGTATCAGAGCATAGTTTTGGGAATGTAGTATTAGGAATCGAAAAGTCTCATCAAGTCATGTCTAGTAGAGTCTTGACCATCGGTGTGAGTTGCTTTACATCTATTGGCGAGAGGCTAGAGGACAAAAGAGTTTCAATTCTTTTTTACTCCTTTGTCGTGCGGTAGAGTAAATGTTATGAATATCATTCTTAATGTGCTTACTTGTATTTCTAGGAGATGAATACTAGAAGGATGGACGCTAGAAGGTTGGAAGAGGAGAGAAAGAATGAGGAGATTAATCCTCAATTTGAGCATGTTCCTCAAGTTGGGCAAGGTTTCCTAGGTTCTTAAGTGCCTCCACAAGGTGATCATATTCCTAATATGGAAGGAGGTAATGGGGTGCCAGTGGTTCATCCGGATTTGACTAATCAAGAGATGAAAGTGGCTTTGCTTGCCTCAAGTGAATTTGAGTATGATTCCTAGGGAAAATGTAGTTTAGAGCACTATGAATTCTAGGTTGAGAGATTTTGTGAGGATGAATCCTCCTATCTTTCTTGTCTCTAAGATAGGAGAGGATCCACACGAGTTTCGTAATGGGGTGTATAAGGTGTTGAGTGTTATGCGAGTTACATCTATGGAGTAGGCAGAGTTGGATTTGTATCAATTGAGGGATGTTTCTCAAATATGGTACACTCAATGGAAGATAATAGGCCGGATGAATCGGGTCCTATTGAGTGGGAAGAATTTAAGGAAGCTTTTCTTGATAAGTACTTTCCGCGGAAGAAAAGGGAAGATAAGATGGAGGAGTTTATCAATCTCAAGTAAGGCAATATGAGTGTTGAGAAGAACTCATTGAAATTCTCAACATTGTTTAGGTTTGCCTATTCTCTTGTGTCTAATATAAGAGATGAAATGAGTGGTTTTGTGACTAGAGTAGCCGACTTAGTGATGGAGGAATGTCATACCGCTATGCTACATGATGATATCACCCTTGCTAGACTCATGGTGTATGCAACAATCAATTGAAGAGTCCAAACTTAGGAGTATGTCTAGAATTTAAAAAATGAGTGGTCATAGTGACCAAGAGCAAAGTAGGTTTAAGAAGATTGCTCAAACTCAAGAAGAAGCTAAGACTGCTAAATTGAAATTCGACAAAAGGAGGTGGTTCTCAAAAGGTCAAACCTACTTGCGCCAAATGTTGCAAGAAACATTATGATGAGTGTCTATTGGGTACCCGGAGTTTCTTTGGTTGTGATAAGAAAGAACACAAGGTGATAGATTGTCCTATAATTGCTTCTAGAGGAAGAAAAGAGTAAACAAGTTGCTCCTAGTGTTTGAAAGGATGATGCTCCAACAAATAGGAGTTTCTATGTACTCCGGTCTAGAGGAAAGAAGCCGAATTAGAGTGATGATGATGTTTGTAAGTTATCTTTATCTTGTTATAATATGAGTTCTTTCTTGGTGGAGGAGTATGGTTAGTAAATGGGATAGAATAGTGTAGAAGCATGTCGCATGTGCATGGTGTTTATGAGTTCGGTTGAAATTGAATTTCATTACCTTCTTGCATTGTGTATTTTATTAAGTTATTATTATATTGTAAGATGTGTTTTTAGTATATTACTTTGTATATTAGCATGTTCATATCATGAATTGCCTAAAAGACGCACTTCTGAAAAATTGGTAAAATCATTGTAGAATTAAAACAGGTTACAATAAAATTTTTGGAAAATTGAATAATTGATTATTTGGTATAAAATTGTTTTAATATTGTTATAAATGATGTATATAAGTATTATATTGATTATAAAATGTTTTTTTACTATTTGGAATGAAGCATGTGATCTTTGTAGCATAATGAGTTATTGAATTGTCTTCTAGTTTCTTGTTGTGATGTAAATCTGTTGACTATGTCAAATTGATATTTGATGTTTTCTTATTGGCTATGTTTTGTGTGGAATTTTTATTAGCTGCTAGTTATATCTCTATTCTTGGAATTGTTCGGAGAGCGAAAAGTGTCATTCGAGGATGAATGTTGTCCAAGTGGGGGAGATTGTATGACCCCTAAAAAGACTTAGGTGAACTAGATCCTATCATATTGGTCTTGATGTTCTAAGGTCCTAAACAATCTATATATGTTATGGAGGAAGTAGCTAAAGTATTAGGATCATTGGAAGTCAAACGTCAAGGGACGATCAAGATGTTCGACGACTAAGTCACTTGGGTGCCTCATAAGTGATTCTATGTGTGTATGTGTGATTCATGTGGTCAAGTGAGGCTGGCACGACGCGCCACCACTATACCTTACCCGGCGTTTTTCATCCTGTTTTCGTAGTTTAGCTATTTTATGTCCTTCCAAGGTACATTAAAATTTACAATGATTCTAATCACTTCAAATGATTTCTAAATAACCATAAGTCATAATAAACTCAAATCAAAATCATGAATCCATAATACATTGAAGGAAACTTAAGATCATAGTCAAGGGAGTTAAGAAGTTAAAGTAAATTTTCTTAAAGCTTGCAACAGTTTTGACTAAACATTTTAACTTTATTTAAAGACTCAAGTTTCTAATTAAATAAAAACTATAAGTTGAAGTCTTTCATTCAAAGAAGTATAAGGGAACTAAGTATTCCCTACAGATTTGATTAAGATCAAAAGTTTTCAAGTTAAGCAAAGAGCAAAGAGTGAGTTGTTTTCTCAAAATATATAAGGTTACTAAGGAGTCCCAAAGAGTTATAAGTAATTTTTTTCACATTTTCAGAAAGAAAGGAAGCTAGACTTCTATAGAGCCTTTGCTAGTTTTAAAAAGGGGAACCATTATTTCGAACAGATATTTTAAGGCTAAGTTTGAGGAAATTACCTCAAACAAGAGAAGGAGTTGTTTTCACAACGTATGAGCTAAGTATTTTGGGAGTAGTATTGAGCACCGATATGAGGATGCAAGTTAATATCAACCCAAGTCTCAATAAACCATGTATCTAGCATGGGCATATAAAGGATCATACTTTTTCAGATGATTCCTTAGTGTTTCTTATAATAGACTAGTGTATCTACTTAGTAGTTCAGGTTTATACTGACGACAAAGTATAAAGCATTCCTCTTGCAATCTGGGCTAAGATGTTGTACCATTGCATAGGTTCATAGCGATGGTTGCCGGTTATAGAATCTACCACAGAACTATATTTCTTTCGTATATATATAAAGTTGAGTTTGCTATAGCATATTCTCGAGGAACTTTGGTTTTTTACTTTTGTACAAGCTTTATATATATCGCATGTGATTTAAATTGTTGTATATATAAATATTGAGTTGAGTGTTTGTGGAGTTGTGCAAAGACAATGTAAGTTTGTATTATTCCCATCAAGCTTAATTCATCGTTAGAATTTCAGCTCGCATACTTGTATATTCAATGTACTGATGCCAATTGACTTGCATCGTTTTATGATGCAGATGTAGGTGTATAGGATCAGCAGCATCGTTCATCTATTTTAAGGACTCAGAGTCAGTGGTGAGCCTCCTTGCATTCCGGAGGATCATTTTATATGCTTTCAGTCTTTGAATTTTAGAATTTTGTGGGGTCTATCCCAACATTCATCATAGTATTGTTAGAGGCTTCATAGACGGATAGTCAATTAATTAAGTTGAGCCTCCTTTATTTCAGCTATAATGTATTGAGACTTAAATGTCGTTTTGAAAAGACTATTATATTTTAAGTCTTTCTATTAAGAATATTCTTATTTAATAATTGAGTCAAGTTAGTCTTCCACTTTGTTAAATAAACTAGGCCAAGGGTTCGCTCAAGGATAACAATGGTCATTGTGTACCGGCTATGTCCAGGGTGTAGGTTCCGGACGTGACAAAATTTATATCAGAGCACAATGTTTAAGATTCCTAGGGATTCTATGAAGTCGTTTCTATAGAGTCTTAGTATTCGGTGTAAAGCGCACCACTTCTATGATTAGGAGTCTAAAACATTTAGGAATTTCTCACTTCTTTCATAATTCCTTTCGTGCGTTAGATTTCATCTTTAAAAAGTTTCCCTATAATTTATGCTTGCACGTGATTCAGATCATCATGCCTCCACAAAGAGAACTCAGAGGTAGACCAACTAGGAGGAGTGTCGAAGAACAAGAGGTTCCTAATGCACCAAATTTGCAACCTCAAGGAGAAGTCACAAATGCACTATTCCGGGAAGTTCTTAGATTGTGAGTAAAGTTGTGATAAACCAAGTCAGGCAACAAAAAAGATCTTGACAAAAAGTGGGCTGACACTTTGAGGGTTTGGTAATTCTTAAGAATGAATCCCCCAAGCTTCACTAGTTCAAGTAAGACTGAAGATCCGGTGAACTTTGTGCAAGAGTTGAAGAAAATATTCGATGTGATTAATGTGATTTATGCTGAGAGAGTTGAACTAGCCGCATATCAACAAAAGAATATTGATAGGACTTAGTTCGATCAGTAGAAGGAGGGTAGAGATGAGGATGCACCACATCCTAGTTGGGCTTGCTTTGAAGAAGCTTTCTTGGAGCATTTCTTTCCGTGGGAAATGAGGCAAGGAAAGGTATGGGAGTTCCTTACTCTGAAATAGTTAAATGTTCATGAATATGGTTTTAAGTTCAACTAACTATTTCCCCCTTGAGATGGTTAAGGATATGAGGAGCAGAATGAGCTTCTTTGGCGTTGGCTTGGGTCATGCTTCAAGCAAAGAAGGTAGAGTAATTAGGTACGTAGACATTTAGGGTTAATGGTCTATGTGAAAAAAGTGGAAGAGGAGAGTTGATGGATAGAATGAAATACATGAAAAAAAGAGCTAAGACTGGGAATTAATCTTTTCAACAGATGGATGTTTCAAGTCAACAACAATTTTAGAAAAGAAAAAGGCATGAACCATCATTTTCTAGTGCACCTAAGCGTAGAAACAGAGGTGTGTATAGTGAAAAGAATTTGCAAAACATTAATGCTAGACTAACCCAGTCCTAAGGTAGTGTAGAAAGCTAGGTAGTCGGGCTCAAGCATGTGGTTGGTATGGTAAAAACCTCGTTGCTAAGTGTTTCGATGGCTAGTGGGGTTGTTTCGAATGTGATTAGGAGTAGAACTACATTGAATAGTCCTAAGATGAAGCGGGGAGATGGGAATCCGAGTAATAGAGCCTAATCTTCATCAGTTGCTCACCCAGAGAGGACTATACATAGAGGAGCCACTTCTGGTACTGGCATAGAGGCAAACTGTCTATATGCAATCAATAGCCGCCTCGAGCAAAAGAACTCTCCATATGTTGTCACATGTATGATCAATGTTTTTTATTTTGATGTTTATGTTTTGTTAGACCCAGGATCATGTATATATTTGGTAATCCTTATGTTGCAAATCAGTTTGATATTCTTGATGAAAAGTCTTGTGAACTATTCGGTGAATCTACGTGTTAGGGAGTATATTTAGAGGAAAGATCCTATTGTGATTGTTCAATTTCCATTAATCACAAGAACACCGTGGCTGATCTAGTAGAGTAAGAAATGATGATTTTGATGTCACTCAACGTATGGACTGACTTCACTCATGTTATGTGTCAACAGATTGTGCAACTCAAGCTGTTATGTTCTAGATTCGTGAAGAGCCATCCATAAAGTAGAGTAGTAGTTTAGCAATGCCTAAGGGTCATTTCATTTAGTACCTTATGGAGAGAAAAGTAGTTTCAAAAGAGTGTACCAATCACTTAGTTTGAGTTAATGACTCAAGTGCTTAGGTATATTCCCTTCACTCAGTTCCAATAGTAAAAGAGTTTTGTAGAAGTATTTTCTGATGATCTATCTAGATCCCCCCCCCCCCGAAAAAGAAATAGACTTTGTCGTAAACATAATTGGAGATACTTGTCCTATATCTATTGTATCTTATATAATGTCACCACTAGAGTTAAAAGAACAATTGAAAGATTTGTTAGAAAGATGCTTCAGTCGACCAAGTGTCTCACCTTGGAGTGCTCTAGTCTTGTTTGTAAGAAAAAAAAGGTTCCGTTAAAATGTTTATAGAATACAACCAATTGAATGAGGTTACCATCAAGAATAATTATCTTTTTCCAAGGACACACGATATTTGCGACAAGCTACAGGTTGTTTCTTGCTTCTCGAAAACTGATTTCAGATCAGGGTACCATAAGTTGAAAGTTAGGGAATGTGACATTTAAAAGAAAACTTGTAGAACAATATATGAGAACTATGAGTTTTCGGCTATGTCCTTTGGTTTGACCAATGCGGCCTGTAGCATTCATGAATCTTATGAATAGTGTCTACAAACCCTATTTTGATCTATTTGTCATCGTCTTCATTGATGACATACTTATATATTCAAGGATTGGAGAAGATTATGCTAGAAACCTCAAGATTGTTCTTAGACCTTGAAATATAACGAACTATAAGCCAAGTTCTCCAAGTGTGAGTTTTGGCGTAAGTATATAGTTAGGCCGCATCTTTTCTTGTGATGGGATTAGAGTTAATACACAAAAGATGAAAGTAGTTTAGATTTGGACTAGACCCACGTCTTCAACATATATAAGGATTTTATTGGTTTTGACTGCCCATTATAGGAGATATTTTGAAGGGTTTTCAGCTATCTCGTCTCCTTTGACCATACTAACTAAGAAGAAAGTGAAGTATCAATCGTCTGAAGCTTGTGAGAAAAGCTTTCAGTAATTGAAAAAGAAATTGACTAACGCTCTAGTTTTGACATTACTAGAGGGTACTCAAGGTTTTGTGATGTATTGTGATGCATCAAGAGTTGGTTTTGGATATGTGTTAGTGCAGAATTGCAAGGTTATAGCCTATGACTCCAGATAGTTGACGTTCAATGAGAAGAACTATCCTACTCTTGACCTAGAATTGGTTGCAGTAGTTATTGCCCTGAAAATATGGCGTCAATACTTGCATGGTGTTTATGTTGACAAATTCACTGATCAGAAGAGACTCCAATATGTGTTCACTCAAAAGGAACTTAAGATTAGACAAAGGAGGTGGTTAAAACTATTCAAGGATTATGATATGAGTATTCCTTACCACCCTGTTAAGCCTAATGTGGTTGTTGATCCCTTAAGAAGATTATCCATGGGAATACCACCAATGTTGAAGAAGAGAAGGGGGAGTTAGCTAAAGATGTGCACATATGGGATTAAGACTTATGGATAAAACAGAAGGATGGATAGTGGTGACTAATGGGGATGAATCATCACTAGTGTTTGAGGAAAAAGAAAATAAAGACCAAGATCCCATTTTCCTTTACTTGGAAGCAAATGTTGATAAGCAAAGAGTAGTAGCTTCTGAACAATGGGGAGATGGTGCGCTGAAGTATCAAGGTAGGTTCTGTGTACCTAGGGTGAATGGACTCCATGAAAGGATTTTGGAGGAGGCTCAAAGCTCCAGATACTCCATTCATCTGGGTTCCACAAAGATGTACCGTGATTTGATAGAGGTATATTTGTAGGAAGGCATAAAGAAAGACATAGTTTAGTTTGTTGCCAAGTGCTCGAATTGTCACCAAATTTACTTGGAACGGCAAAGGCCTAGAGGGTTAGCTCACACTATAGAACTTCCGGAATAGAAGTGGGAAATTGTTAATATGGATTTTATCACAGGCCTTCCAAGTTCTCTTTGACAACATGATTCTATTTGGGTAATTGTCGATAGAATTGAAAATTCAACCTTTTTTTTCTCGGTAACGTCTACCTATTCAGTCGAGGATTATGCTATGTTTTACATTGAAAAAGTTATAAGAGTCTATCAATTGCAGTTTCCATTATTTTTGACAGAGTGCCGAATTTACTACATGGTTCTAGAAATCTTCCATAAAGGTTTGGTTGAAAGATGAACTTAAGCATTACTTTTCATCCTAAGACAGATGGACAAGCATTTTATATTAACCAGACTATGGAAGACATATTGAGGGATTATGTTATTGAATTCAAAGGGAATTGGATGATCATATATCTCTCATTGAGTTTGCTTACAACAACAATTACCATTCAAGCATCCAAATGGCTCCATATGAAGCTTTTTATGGGAGAAGATGCAGATCTCCTATTGGGTGGTTCGAGGTTGGTGAAACATGGTTGATAGAACAAGATCTAGTTCCCCAAGCCATGGAGAAGCTGACGGTGATTTAAGAGAGATTGAAAATGGCACAGAGTTTCCAAGAGTCCTACCTAGTGATGAATGATTGGGTATATCATAAGGTTTTACACATGAAGGGTGTTATAAGGTTTGGTATGAAGGTGAAACTTAGTCCCCCGTATGTTGGTCCTTACAGAATCTCCAAGAGAGTTGGCAATGTATCTTATGACTTAGAGCTACCCTAAGAGTTAGCATTGATACATCCGGTATTCCAAATTTCTATGTTGAAGAAATGATTGGGTGATCCTTCATTTATTGTACCAATTGAGAATGTTGGGATTAAGGATAGCTTATAGTTTGAAGAGATTCTGATCCAAATTTTAGATCGTCAAGATTGAAAGTTGAGAACTAAGGAAGTTGCATAACTCAAGGTCCTTTGGAGGAACCAATTCATTTAAGATGAACCTTGGGAATCAGAAGTGGATATGAACAAAAGATATCCACATCTCTTTAAATCCGGCGAGAATGAAGATCAAGGTATTAAATTCTCTTCTTAGCACTTTATAAGACTATCTTTAAGCATGTTATTACTTGATTTTGTTATTAAGTGAGGAAATGATGTTATTACCCTAAGCTTAGCGAAAGAGTTCCCATTCGAGGACGAATGTTCCCAGGGAGAAATATTGTAATATATCGTCATCTTAAATATATAGGATTAAAACAAGAAACCAAGTTTTTGGAAAGAACAGAAAAAATCTAGCATATTTTCTATGTTTAAAAAGTGAGTTTTAGTCATTTTGAACGCCCATAACTTCTAGATTTGGAGCAGTTAAGGGTAGTTCTTTATATGGATGGAAATACCTTGGGAATACCATTCCAACGGCGCTCTGTTTGCTCATATTTCTTGTCATATGAGAGAGATATGTCTTTTGGAAATTGAGTTTTTTTACTGAGGAAAGTCCAATCTGTATTTTAGTAAGGGTAAAGTGGTCTTTTCACACTACTATTTCATTATTAGTTTGAATGTTTAATTGGGGTATAACCAAGTTTTAATTAAGATAAGAAAAATACTTGGTATGCATTGGTTTTGGGAGAAAAGATATGAGAAGAAGGCGAAGGGAGAAAAAGCAAGTTTCACCTACAACGCCAAGAATTCTAGTACTATTTGTCGGGAGTGATCCTTATTTAGGTATGTGGGATCTTTCATGTTGGGATAATTTACCCACTCATCAATTTTTTACAATTCGGATAATTTATTAATTGATTTCAGGTTAAAAGTTAAGTTGTTGAACAAAAATTTAGACTTCTTTTTTATTTGATTGTAGTTTCTATTGTTGGTTAGATTTTTGTTTCTTTGAGTTTTTTTAGTTGAATTCAGTTTTATTGATACTACAAATAGTCCCAATCATTTTTTGAAAGAAATAAGATTGTTTCGACTGTTTGGAGATGAAAAATGACTTGAAAAAATTGTCAAACGTACCTGTATAGGGGAAGCGGCGCGCCAGAAAATGGCCTCAGTTGACCAAGGCCTGGCGCGGCGCGCCACCTATGCAAGAATTAAGCTTCTGTCAAGTGAGGCTAGGGCGGCGTGCCACCAGTATGCCCAACCCGCGTTTTTTTTATTTTCATAGTTTAGTTATGTAAAGTCCTTTCAAGGTACATTAACATCTTCATATGATTCTAATTAAATCAAATGATTTCTAAATACCGAGAAGTCATCAAAGAACTCAAATTGAAACCTTGAATCCATAATCCATTAAAGGAAAGTTAAGATCAAAGTCAAGAGAGTTAAGAATTATAAGTAAAGTTTCTTAAAGCTTCCAAGAATTTGTCTAATGGTTTAACTGCGTTTCAAGGCTCAAATTTTGAATTAAACAAAGAGTAAAAGTTGAATTCTCTCCTTCAAAAAAGAATAAGGTAATCAAGTATTCCCTAAAGATTTGATTAAGATTATAAGTTCTCAAGTTAAGCAAAGAGCAAAGAGTGAGTTCATTTCTCAAAAGCTATAAGGGAAAAAAGTAGTTCCTAAGAGTTATAATATTTTTTTCCACATTTTAATAAACAAAGGAAGTTAGACTTCCACATAGCCTTTGGGTAGTTTTAAAAAGGGGAACTATGATTTTCAAGACATCTTTTAAAGCTATGTTTGAGAAAATTACCTCAAACAATAGAAGACGTTGTTTTAAAAACACATAAACTAAGTATTTTGGGAGTAGTACTGAGAAGCGATATCAGGGCGTGAGTTCATATCAACTCAAGTGTCCATAAATCATGTAGCCAGCATGGACAGGTGAATGATCGTACTTCTTATATTATTCCTTAGTGCTTCTTAGCATAGACTAGTGGATCCCCTTGATAGTTCAGGTTCTTTACCGACTTCAAGCTATAGAGTTGTCTTTTTGCAACGTGAGATAGACATTGTACCATCGCTTAGGCTCATAGCCATGGTTTTCAATTAGAGAATATCCCGAATGACTATATTTCTTTCATATATACATAATTTGGAGTTTACTATAGCATTGTCTCGAGGAACTAAGTTGCTCTAGTGTTTTACAAGCTTTATATATCGCATGAGATTTAAATTTTGTATATACATATATGGAGTTGAGTATTTCTTGAATAGAACGGTGCTAAGGTAAGTTCGTTTTATTCCTATAAAGCTTAAGTCGCTGTTTAGCATTTCAACTCTCATCCTTATACATTCAATGTAATGATGTCAGTTGTCCTGCAATGTTTTATGATGCAGACGCAGGTAACCACGATCAGCACCCAGCGCATTGTTGATCCAATTTAAGCACTCACAGTCAGTGGTGAGCCTCGTTGCATTCTAGTGGATCCTTTTATATGCTTTCAATATTTAAATTTCACAAGGTTGTGGGGTCTCTCCCAACATTCATCATAGTATTGTTAGACTGTTCATAAACAGACAGTTCGTTAATTCAGTTTAATTTTCTTTATTTCAGATATATTGTTTTGAGACTTAAGTGCCATTTTGGCCAGACTATTATAGTTTAAGTCTTTCTTTTAAGAATTCTCTTATTTCATAATTTAAGTAAGTTAATCTTCCGCTAAGTTAAGCAAGTCATGCCAAGGTTTGCTCAAGGACAACAATGGTCATTGGGTGCCGGCCATGTCCAGGGTGTAGGCTCCAGTCGTGCCACGAACATAATGGGAAAACTGAGCTACACCAACTTATTTTGATGAATTGGATGTTCTAAAAGTTGGTAAACACGACGAGGTGAGCATGATTAATTTGGAACCTAGTGGCCGTGCAAATATATTGTACCCTATTGAAATCAGCATTTTAGAGTCAATGAAACAATTGAAAATTAAATTTGACATCCTCCTTGTAAAAATTAAGTCCCACGCCAAAGCCTCTTCTTTAGGCAAATTCCATGATGAAGCTCGATATGTGACCTAAAGCCTTAGGACCTGCACAAAGCTTCTAGAACTCTTGAAATAGTCAGATTTTTATTTTTAAGGTCGTCTTTCTATAGATTTGGTCAAAATAAAATTGTATAAAATCAAAAGCTTAAAAATATGAAAACTTGCATAAAATTCGTCGGAACAACCCGCTGACTAAAATATGAGTCTCACCATGTAATAAATGCATTGGGATCAGTAGAAGGAAGTTTTAAGCACTGAAAAGATAAGAAAATTGAGGAAAGTCTCATTTGACAATCATATGAAAAAGAACATGGAAAGTACATGTGGTTTTTGTTCCATCAATCATGTCAACACAAAAAGCACACCATACGAAAAATAAATGACATCAAATTTCCTTTGTTTCTTAACTAATATTAATGTTTGTGATTCATATTGATCTTAAAGAAAAAATTTAAATTAATGTTCAATAAAGTATCATAAATTGTTTAACCCATAATTAAATCATAATTTCATAATTAATCAGTTTTAATAATCTTTCTAAAATTCTGGACCAAATTCAATGGTAGAATTAATAAACTGAATACTTTTTATTATGTTTTAATAAAAAGAACTTGTTAAAAGTATTTCACTTCCATTATTATCTTTTAGATGCAATACGAGAAAAAAATCAAATTAGAATTCTAAAAATAAATATCAAAAGGGGAAAATATAGTAATATAAACTAATGAGCACTAAAACTTAAAGATGTCGTATGTTTTTCTTAATTCCTCTAAAATTAATTAACATTTTTTGTATGGTAAAGTATTTGCTATTGTTGTAGATTCTGATGTGAAGAGAGAAATTTTCTCGTGCTATTTTTCTTTATTATTGTAGATTTCAATGTGAAGAGACAAATGTTCGTAAAAATAAAATAATTTTAATTTCAAGAATCTTTATTCTGCAAATTGAGCTTCTTCTTTTTTTTCAATTTTTAGTGCCAAACACATATGATTGTAAAATATTTTGGTGAATCCACATATCAATTAAAAAAAATTAAGTTCATTGAGGAAAGCCCTTGGAGATAATGAACTAGCTAATTTTTTACCCTAGATGAATGTCTTACAAATTCTTGTTAATACACTTGTATAGAACTTGATTACGGCAGAAGACTGGGAGAGTCAAGATAGTGCCTTTAAACAAAAAACAAACTCATTAAAGGTATTCAAAATTTTATTTATAATATTTTTCTAAAAATCATTAATTTTCCTTTTCGGTTAGTTGTATGCAAGATTTACACAAGCTCCTAAGTGTTTCCACTTTTAATACTAGAAAAAACTACTAATTTGATCTAGTTAATTTAACATCTTATGTGTATTTTATTACTTAAAATTTGCAAATTTTATGAGTTGATAATATTACTAGAAACAATCTAGAACTACTTTAATACATCCTTACTTTTCATTGTGGGTTGATATCTATTAAACAAAGGGAAAACAAAAACAAACCATTGGGTCTGGGAAGGGTCAGAGTCTAAGAGGTGTGACACAGATTGCCAATTCTACTAAGAAATTTGGAGTTTCTCTAATATTTATGATCAATTACATCATTTTAATCCTTGAAATTTCTTGATTATAATTTGAATTATGTTTGCTTGTAATTATAAACATGATTTATTTTATTTGTTTGATTTATTAAATATCAACATGGCTTACTAGATATTTTGTGTAACGCTTAGGATGTCAAGTCCAATTAAATATCCGAAGAACACAAAAATTAATAGGAGATTTTTCATGATTTTAATTACAATATAATGCGCCTTTATTTCTTATCCTAATAGTTTTGGGGATTCCATTTTTCTTGTTTCTTTCAATTATTTTGACAATGGATATATAATTCCATCCAAATAGTTAACAATTAATTTAAATTTCTCAATATAGTTTGGAGATATCTTACCTTGTATTGTTTCTTATTTTGTAAAGGTTAAATGCCTTATTTGGAAAAAATTTACTAACAATGTTTAACTTCTAGCATCTTTTTAAACCATACAGATGATATATTAGAATTTAGTATCATTATTTTTGGTTTTTAAATTAGGATGAGGTGAGGACAATATTCTAATAAAAAAAATGCAAATATCAATATGTTGAATTACGCAATTGACGCTTAATGAATCACTTTGGTAAAGAAGGATTTACTTAGCCCTATTGTCAAATTTAAGAAGATAATGGTCATTTGTTTTTTACCCTTCATAAGTGTCTCATTACTAAGTTTATTTTCAATGTTTTTGTCTTGAAGGCAGGTTGATAATTTCATATATTTCCTTTGGATGAATGATATTGATGCACAATTCATATCTCGTTCTATATGGAAGATGAAGAAGAAAATATTGAATGTAATTCACCAAGTGGAAGGTATGATGTTTTTAATCTTAGGAAAAGTTTCTAAATGAAAAACATTGAGTTTAAACTTTGTTATTGGTCCTTCATAAAGTGTCAGAAGATGGTAGATGATCTTCCTAAATTTTACTAAATGTTATACCTCTTATTTATTGAGAAGAAGCTTGTCCTCAAACAATCATTACAATACAAATGCATGAGAATGACGTTAAATGCATTATTGAGAAGAATGCTAAGGATGTCATGCATTAACTTTGACAATGTTTTATTCATTTAGGAGATATCATAAACTACTAAACACAAGTATAAAATAAGAAGTAATATGAGGTAAGGAATATTATTTTTTTCTGTTCACACTTTGTATTTCATCTATATCAGTACATGAGCATTTCCTTATTTGATACATAGATTATTTTGTTATCATTACATGTTTAAGCATTTGTACATTTAGAGTCTGCTCATGAATGGGCTATTGAAGTGGTTTTTTTTTAAGTTTTTGAGAGGACTGAGAAACGTTCTTTGTCACGAACCAACCCACCACGACATGCAGTCACCCACTCTAACACCTAAGTAGGAGAACCCTCAAATCTTAGTAGAGAAAACATGCGGAAATTAAGAAGGCGGAAAAACAAAATCTAGTTGATCTAATAAATATCATTTTTAAGTACACTCCTTGTTACACTTGTAAAATAATTTAATGACCCCCAAGAACCTAGTCTAACATGTACAAGCGCTACTAAGCGTAACGTTTGGACAATGAATAATAATAGAACAGAACTCCCACCAAGAACAAGGAACAGTCGATGTTGTTGGAGGATTTCTTCGTTTTCACCTAATGAAACATCATCAATCCTGCATACAGGCAATGTCAAAAAGATATAGCAAGATTTGTATTAGTACAACCACAACTACTGCTAACCATCATCAGTCAACCCGCACCCACCTCATAATAAGATGAAGAATAATAAAAGATCATGCATGGACCACTCGCTTCTCCACCATTACACCTTTCTTAGAACTTATTCAACCTACACCCAAGCTCTATTGTTACTAACCGTATTTTCCCAACCACCAACACTTATGACTCATGCAATCATAGCCTACAACATGCTAACCCCATCAATAATCTTGAACTCTTGTAACATCCATTCCTACTAGTCGATCATGTCACACTCTTAAGTTATAGGTGCCTTATCCAACCAAAGCCATATAGTTTATCCTTACCCCAATCTCTAGTTCTAATCCATCCTTCTTCTGGTACATAACCATAAGAACACCCCGACAATTCAATCTGTCAGGCAAGTAAACCTCATGATCTTATTAAACATCACCCCATATTCACATAAAGGCACATAGTTAAACCTACACCCTATCATCAAAGATTTTAAACTTACACACACAAGATATTGATGATACATACTTCACCGTACACCTTTGGTAACAACAAGTTTGTCCTCTCACTAAACCCAAACTATGACTATAAGCTTAGCAAAATGTGGCAATAAGATACCATGTTATTCCGAAATGTTTAAACCCTATCCAATAGTTGTTCCACTTCGTGGAAACCAAATCCAATAGTTGTGCCGGAATGTGGCAACCTAATTCAGTAGTTAACTTACCAGAATGTGGCTATTTGATCCCCAATCACATATCACATCCACAATTACAATTACATCATCAAGATACTACATTTACATCACAAGTTCATAGCAATGTCAATTCCTATTTACTTATACATATCTTTTTGACAAGGTAGTCAACATTTTAACAAGCATGCATAAACAAGTGTCACCACGAACACGAATACGGATCAATCACCTCCCCCTCACACAATTACATCATCATCTATGAATTTCCCTACATTTTAAGCACTAAAATAGATAAGTTTTCACCCCTAGTTCTCCCTTAGATTTTTTCATCAGTTCCTTAAAACTAGCTACTAACATTAAATAAATTTGTTACTACAATGGATTGATATTCACATACTCCAAAACTTTTTTTTAATTCCACCAGATACCATGGTTGGCAAAGAAATTCTATTCAACCACCTTGCAAAGAAACCTCGACCACTAATTAAGCCTCAACTCAAAATTAACCCACATACATTAATTATAGCATATTTTCCCACAAATTACTCGGTGAACGAAGATCTACACATGTCGCCTATTTTTGAATTCATATATTACATGGTAAGCACAAATTTAAAACTACTCAATGTATAAACCTAACCTACTTGGGCATCAAGAATTTTTACGGCGTTTTGGTCTCGTTTCAAGCTTTTCCACATTTGCCACGGTGAATTTTTCCATGAAATCGGAAGATTCCACCATCCCCATGTTAGACATCTCCTTCTCCTTCTTTCCGAAAGTTTGAATAATTTTTTTGAGGTTTTTAGGGAAACATATAACGTTTTAGGTAATTTAGGAAAATAATGGATTTCTCAAAATTAAAATTTGTCTAGTCGATCTTGTTGCAATAGGGTAAGTTACCAATGCGGCGCCACTGTGCCATCGGTTTTTGTCGTGTTGTAGCAGGACATGGCCTTGAATTTTCCCCTTCCAAAATAACACCAGTTAGGGTTGTTACAATAGATATAAATTTACCACTAAGTCTTCCCTTAACGGCTAAGGCCCAGTCATAACATGCTCTCACTTCATAATACCCCAACTAACGAAAGAGTCATACAGGGAACGATGAAATTTTGTGACTTCTAATTGATTTGTAACCATAAAAGGGTAACACACTCTAGAGCGGATGGGTAAAATGCACTACATTAAAGGGTATTATGATTCCCTATTACGGGCGAGTTAAATAGACAACACCTGAAGACCGAATCAACAAAGTCAAAAAACTTTTCCCCAGCTTTGCTCGTTGGAGCAACTTCCCTGTTGCTGTAGCAATTCCGCTGCACCAGTTGATATCCTTATGTAGGGGGAGATCGGGGAAAAGGTCACAAAAATTCCCATTTCCGTTACACTCTTTCAAAACTCCAAATGATAATTCTCTCAACACCCTCCTCCAAATCACCTCAATTCGGTAATTTCTCGTTCCTTTTTTCTTATTACTTCATTTACTATGATTACAGTTGATTGCATACTAGAAATCAAAATTAATAGGAGTAATTTTGGGTAGTTATTTTAAATTTAAAGTAGGTTGCTATATGAGATTGAAAGACATAGCATGATTATTTTCTTTACGTTCCTGGTGATTACACAACGTCCTCGACATAAGAATTACGCAAAAACATATGCAATTTGATGTAAACTGGGCGGGGGAAGTTTAAAAGTTATTTTTGTGTTTACTCAAATTTTGACACAATTTAGGCGTTATTTGGTTCAATTGATGGCTAATTTATGTTCCAGAATAGTTGGAATACTACTATTTGTTGAAAACTGACAAAAATGGGTCATTTGGGACAAACAATGCCATTTTTTGCTTCTGGTGTTTGTCCCAGATGAAATTTGTTGCACCGCTTGCATCCATTTGCATGACTTGCATTATTGCGCTGTAGCGAGATGATGGCCGCTATAATGGGATGGTCAAGACTAGTGTCCTAGCTATGTTTTCTTTTAAAAAACTTTTCTCTTTTCATTTTAGTCTTCCTTACATTGTATATACACTCCTAACTTATCTTACTTCTCACATGTTCTTCTCAAATAGATTGTAAAAATGATTTTAATGTACCATTCGTCCCGTTTTCAGATGTCGCTAGTCGGAAGAGGCATCATGATTACCGTAACACCAATTTTTGTTATGAGATGGTGGTGCTGTTGGATTTGGTGGAGGAGAAGACTCCTGCTTTTTATGTTTGCCTAATGGAGTTTGGATGGTTACCGCTAATTAATACTCCCCTGGATTCATTTCTACTTGTGTAAGGGAGTTCAATTTCGTCCTCCATATTGTATACTTTGATAACCCTTATTTAGTCATTCCTGTTCAGGGCGTCAGCGTCCCCCTAAATGTCGCTGCTATTAATGAAGTACTTGAGGTCCAGATCTCCTGAACCTTGTGTTAGAGGATCGACTGAGGGAGATGGATTTTGGGTGGCTGAGGGATACCCATATAGAGTGGGAAAAAGTTATCGAGTCTACTTCCAAGAAAATTAATACTGCAAGTTATTAACCAGATGCGAAGCGCTGGCTATACTTAGTTTCGAGGTGGATTCGCCCGTCGGAAAACCACACACACATTACCACTCCTCAGGATTTGGTGGTGGCGTGTGCTACATATGGAATTCCCCTAAATGTGGAGGCGCATATCATCTCATAATGGAAAATAATTTATCAGGGGAAGAATAAATCCTTCTTCATTCTTGTCTTATCAATGCTCTATACAAATGGGCAGGAGTGTCATTGTTGGATGCGGACGAAGTACTTCCGATGGATCTCCCTGTTCTCCGTCTTTGAATTCGGCCAAGTTCTACTTCAATTGGTAAGAGCAAGAGGACCATAAAGGCTAGTAGCAGTAGGGAAGCTGCAGGTCCTAATGCCGATGATCCACTCTGAAGTGCACCAGTCGAGTTATATTTGGAGACAGTAAAGAAGAAAATGGAAAGTGTCTATACTAATTTTACCCCCATTCCACCCCGTACTGCCCTAGAGATAGAGTTTCTCCATCACCAACTGTTAGTGAAAAAATTTACAAGATAATAAAAATTGCAAGATAACAATTGATAATAAATGAAGAAATTAATCTCTTCAGGCTGAGGCGCGTATATCTCGCTCTCTTTAAGGAGATTCAAGCCCACTGCACCGTACGTTTTCACCGGTCCAGCAGTAGGCCTCTTTGAGTTGTCCCATCTAGGATACAACATTCTTCACAAAGAATAACTCAACAACTTTGGACAAGAGTTGAGTCCAAATCTCCACAAAAAAGAACACCTCCTTTAAACTAATAAGAACTTTCTTTTAGACTAACTCTTTCACTCTTTGTCTTCTCTTGTATTTTGTGTGTGTCAAACCAAATGAATACCACCACTATTTATAATACAAGAAGTCTTCCTAGAAATGAATAGAAAGATAATTGAGGTAGTAAATAGTGAAGATAATGGCCTTAGGAGTTTCATAGGTTATAATAGGAGTTACATAGGTTACAATACGTGTTACATAGGTTACAAAGAGTAATGGAGGTATTAAGAATGAAATAAAGTGATGGACAACCAATGCTAATGGATGATGTAGAAGTTATCCATTCCAATGTTTTCTTGTAACTCCAAAATAAAGCAATTTAATATGTTAAATATTAATATTAAAATGATAATAACCTAACAATCCCCCGCTCATTTTAATATTTAGATAAGAAAGTATATCAGTTAAAGAAAGACTACTATGCATAATGAAGGTGTGCTATGCATTGAACCTTCACTTAGTGAAACAGTAACTTTTACTCCAAAGTCATAGTGGTCTCTGACTTGAACTATGAGTACTTAAGGGAAATAAAATATCACTGCTGACACATAATAATCAAGGTGTTGACATGAGCTTTAACAGCCAGCACGTTATGGCCATGTGCTATCCCGGTTTCATGAGTGCATTTGAGAATAATCCCCATTCTCATAGGAACCGACCTACTTACACACATCACATAGGTGAAATCTGTCGAGAGTGCTCCTGTAAGATTAACACTCCACCCATATGGGCTACATATATTCATTAAGAGTTTTATCAACTCAACCTTCACAAACTACAGGAAATAATGCACTCACATCATAAGGAGGGAAAAATAGTGCATTTTTCACAACAAGTCATCATATGATTAGTTTTTCCCTTTAAACCTGTTATAGGATCTCTAGTCCCCAGGTTAAGTTTCCTCATATGTGACTCAAGGATTTGTAGGCTTCAATCCCATCCCCGTCAATGTGCTCCAGACCTTTTCTCTAGTTAAGGCCTTCGTAAAAGAATCTGCAAGATTATTACAAGATTTGACATAATCAACATAAATGGTACCATTTGTCAAATAGGATCTTACATTACTGTGTTTCCTCCTTATAGGTCTGGATTTACCTTTGTAATAACGGTTTTGAACTCTACCAATTGCAGTGGTGCTATCACAATGAATTAATATAGGAGGAATTGGTTTTTCAAAATAAGGAATTTTAAACAATAAATCTCTTAACCAATTCGCTTCCTCACTAGCTGAAGCTAAAGTAATTAGTTCAGCCTCCATGGTAGAGTTAGCGATTATAGTTTGCTTTTTTGATCTCTAACAAACAGCACAACCACCTAAAGTTAATACATAACCAGTGGTAGAACAGGAATCACCTGACAAAGTATTCCAATCTGCATCACAAAAGCCTTAAAGTATTGAAGGATATTTTTTATAGAACAAACCACAATTTTTCGTTTCAATTAAATACCTCATAACTCTTGTTATAGCATGCCAATTTTCATTACCTGGCTTGCTTGTAAACCTGCCAAGTACTCCTACTGCATATGTTATATTAGGCCTAGTGCAATCAATCACATATCTAAAACTTCCGATTATACTAGCATATTCCTTTTGATTTATTACATCATTTTCACTTTCAACAGGAAATAAGTGAACACTTGAATCAAAAGGAGTAGCAACATTCTTGCAATCATGAAAGTTATATTTTTTCAAAATTTTCTCAACATAATGTGACTGTTCAAGGAAAATCCCCTCACATGTTCTTGTTGTTTTTATTCCAAGAATAAAATTTGCCTCAACAAGATCTTTCATATCAAATGGCTTCTAAGAACATTTTTAGTTTCATCAATAACATTCATGTTAGAGCGAAAGATCAACAAATCATCAACATATAGGAAAATGATCACATGTGAATTATTCCAAGACTTATGATATATGTAATTATCATACTCATTTGTTTTAAAATCATTTTCAATCATGCAGGAATCAAACTTTTCATGCCATTGCTTTGGTGCATGTTTCAAGCAATATAGGGATTTATTAAGTTTACATACTTTGTTTTCTTGGCCTGCTTCAACAAAAAACTCGGGTTGGTTCATATAAATTTCTTCATTTAGGTCTCTATTTGGAAAAGCAGGTTTTACATCCATTTGATGAATTTGCAAATTAAAAATTGCAGCCATAGCAACTAAAAGTCTAATGGATGTAATTCTTGTTACCGGAGAAAAAGTATCAAAAAATTCTAGGCCTTCTAGTTGTTTAAAACCTTTTGCAACTAGCCTAGCCTTGTATTTATCAATAGAACCATCCGGTTTCAACTTTTTCCTTAAGACTCATTTGCAACCAATTGTTTTACAACCCGGTGGTAAATCAACTAACTTCCAAGTTTTATTAGAAATTAGAGATTCTATTTCATCATTTACAGCCTCTTTCTAGAAAATAGAATCATGTGAAGATAATGCTTCTTTCAAAGTTAGAGGGTCATTTTAAACATTAAACACATAAAAATCAGGACCAAAATCTTTTTCTACTCTAGCTCTTTTACTTCTTCTTAACTCAAAATCAACAACTTCTTTCTTTTCCAAAGTTGAAGTAGAAGAACAAGGTAGTGACAAAATATTTTGTTCAATCCTTTGACCCCACTATTTTTAGAATCAAAAGGAAATTTATTTTCATAAAAAATAGCCACCGTATTCTATTACAATATTATCTTCAAGATTATAAAATGTATAGGTGTACTATTTGAAGCATAACCAAGAAAAGCACAAGTAGTAACTTTCTTACCCAACTTTGTAATCTTGAAATCCATTAGCCTCACAATGGCTAGACAACCCCAAACTCTTAGATATACCAAACTTGGCTTGTGACCTTTCCACAATTCAAAAGGTGTCAATTTAGACTTTTTATGAGGCACACGATTCAACACATAACAAGCAGTTAAGATAGCTTCACCCCAAAAATTTAAAGGTGCATGTGACTCAATAAGCATGTCATTAGTCAATTCAACCAAAGTTCTATTTTTCCTTTCTACTACTCCATTAGATGAAGGAGAGTAAGGAGGAGTAGTTTCAGGAATTATTCCCAATGATCTATCAAAAGAAATAAACTCATTTTATTCATATTCACGACCTCTATCACTTCTAATTCTTTTTATTTTTCTTCCAAACTGATTTTCAACCTCATTGAGATAAGTTTTGAAATATTCAAAAGCATCACTTTTATTTTTCATCAAGTAAACATATGTAAAGTTAGAAAAATCATCAATGAAAGTGATAAAATATCTATTACCTCGACGAGTTAGAATTTCACCAAGTTCACAAATATCTGTATGAACTAATTCTAACAATCAGTTTTTCTTTCAACTTGAAAATGAGGCCTTTTAGTGATCTTGGCTTTACTACAAGCCTCACACTTATAAAAGTTCTTTTTAATAATTGGGATTAATCCTAAACTACTCATGATTCTAAAATAACGATCATTAATATGACACAAACGAGCATGCCAAAAACTAGTAGAAGAATGCATATAAACAAAAGTAGAAGTTTTATTCATTTCAACATTCAACTTAAACATCCCACAACATGCATACCCCTTCCCCACAAAAAACCTTTCTTCACAATTACATATTGATCAGATTCAATAATTTCTTTAAAGCATGCTTTATTAAGAAGAAAACTAGACATCAAATTTTTTCTCATAAAAGGAGTATAAAGTACATCTTTCAATGTTAATATCCTTCCAGAAGTAAAACACAATTCAAAATCTCCATTTCTAAGTACTTGAGTAGTGTGAGCATCACCGAGCATGATGGTTTTGGGCTCTTCTAAATGAGTATATTTTTTAAACCAGTATTTGTCATAACAGACATGACGGTTTACACCAGAATCATCCCACCATCCATCAACATTCTCAACCATGTTTATGTCGGTAATTACCGCCACAAAAGGTTCTTCGGTAACGTTTTCCTGAGGGTTAGGACGACGTTTTTGTAATTTCTAAAATCGAGCAATATGCCCACTCTTGCCACAAACAAAGCATGATCATTTTTCTTGAACTTGTTGATTTTGTGCTTGGTGATTTTCACCATTATTTTTCTTGGGAGGTCTACCATTATTTTTCTTGAATTTTTTCTTCTTAGGCTTTAAAGAAGTATTTTTGTGAGTTTCAGGAGTAGCATTATTTGAAGTAATTAAATTTACCTTCGATGTGATGTTGTTCTCTTCTGTTTGTAAAAGTGCATCTTGGCCTCTTGCTTCTTCTTCCATGCGGATTTTCATTATCAAGGTTTCAAGAGAGGTTTCCTTTTGGTTGTGGCGCATAGTTTTTTGAAATTCCTTCCAAGAAAGTGGAAGTTTATCCACTATGCCACAAACAATAAGGTTATCTCCAATTTTAACCTCTTCGAACCTAAGCTCTCCAACAATCATGATGAAGTGTTGATCTTGATCTACCACTGATTTGTTGTCCACCATTTGAAAACAAAAAAATCTACTAGTTGTACATTTTTTTTGCTCCAGCGTCTTAGGTATCATACTTTCTCTTCAATGCCTTCCAAATTTTCGTTGCACTGGAGTAAGTTCTATCATAATAATCATAAAATTATATGATAGACAATTAAGAAGATAATACCCACACTTACAGGAATCACCATCGTACCTTTTCCACTCTCTCTAGATGATAAATAGTTTTCATCATCATTCATAGTGGTGATGTCTTCTTTATTTGGATTCTTCTCGGTTAAAACGTAAGAAACATTGAAAAGAATTAAGTAGAAAAGTACTTTACCCTTCCATCTCTTGAAATGGTTACCATTGAACCGAAATGGCTTGTTAAGATCTCCCATCTTCACATCCGCAGTTTTTTAAATTGTAGCAATCATTGAATCTTCTTATAATTAATAGAGAAAAAACTTACAAGATAATAAAAATTGCAAGATTACAATTGAAAATAAATGAAGAAATTAATCTCTTCAGGATGAGGCGCGTATATCTCGTTCTCTTTTAGGAGATTCCAAGCCCACTGCAGCAAATGTTTTCACCGGTCCAGCAGTAGTCCTCTTTGACTTATCCCCTCCAGGATACAACAGCCTTCACAAAGTATAACTCAATAACGTTGCACAAGAGTTGAGTGCAAAGCTTGACAAAAAAGAACACCTCCTTTCAACTAATAAGAACTCTCTTTTAGACTAACTCTTTCAATATTTGTTTTCTCTTGTGTTTTGTGTGTGTCAACCTAAATGAAGACCACCACTATTTATACTACAAGAAGTCTTCCTAGCAATGAATAAGAAGATAATGGCCGTAGTAAATAGTAAAGATAATGGCCTTAGGAGTTTCATAGGTTAAAATAGGAGTCACATAGGTTACATAGGTTACAATAGGAGTTACATAGGTTTGAAAGAGTAATGGAGGTATTAAGAATGAAATAAAGTGATGGACGACCAATGCTAATGAATGATGTAGAAGTTATCCATTCCAATGTTTTCTAATAACTCCAAAATAAAGCAATTTAATATGTTAAATATTAATATTAAAATG
Organism: Solanum peruvianum; assembly: GCA_027705065.1. Lineage (NCBI taxonomy): Eukaryota > Viridiplantae > Streptophyta > Magnoliopsida > Solanales > Solanaceae > Solanum > Solanum peruvianum. The sequence goes on along the minus strand of JAKWJD010001759.1, from coordinate 43,964,061 downwards.
CTAATAACCTAATACCAACTATGCTAGGAGAGGAATAAGAACCTAGTGACGGATCGTGTGATGATGATGCTCTCGAATGCCGTCAAAAACATGTTTACTTTTGTTTTTCCTGAGTAGGAGATGCCCTTAGCTGCAAGGGAGGACTTCGTCTAGTTTTTAGAATTGGTGGAGTTTGTGATAGGCCCAGTGCTTGCAGAGGGGCAAAAAATCTTACACCGATATATCCTTGTTCGACGAGATATACTTCCTTTTTCCTTTCGTCCCCACTTGGATTGTTAATTTAAGATAATTTGGTTATAATATTTCCGACTTTGTCATTTCTAGGTTGTAGCACATAGAGGTTTGTTTCGTATTTTCTGATACAGCCCCAATCTTAAGTTGTAACTTATAATAATTTTTTCTAGTTTCTTAAAACTTTTTGAGGTTGCAGGGATTCGTTCAGATATCTTTTTCAGTTGGCATTTGAAATCAAAGAAGAACATGAGATTGGTGGTGAGGTTCTGCCTCCCTCTATCTCGCTCCAGCTGGAAGTATTCTGCTGCAGCGGTGCAGTGCCAGCAGAAATTATCCCTCTGCAGCGCACCACACCAGCGGGAATTATCCCGGTGCAGCGGCTCCGATGGGACCAGCACCTGGCAAAATATTCTTATGGGTACCCTCCCACTTCCTATGATTTTCCAGGTCTCTATTTTAACCATTTCCTCGGCTTCTGAATATCTCCAACTAGGATACATGATGTTACATCCCTTACATTAAATAACTCCACACTATGTACTAGACATTCAAAGGATACACCCACACATTACAACTTATTCATTTTGTAAGGATTCAAGCAGAATTCTACTCGCACCGACTTCAGACACTCCACATGGTGTCCTTAGTCATGTTACCCACAAAAGTAATATTCCTTCACTTCATAAATAATTTAGGCTTCCACATACACATATACTTCACTCGATACGTAGTATACAATAATGGATAAAATGAAACTACAAGCACACATTCTTATAATTTCAAGAAACAAGGAGAACACATTCACAGTTTTCAAACACAAAGCATAGAAAATTAAACTTTATTGTTTGGTTCGCCCCATAGAGGTTCATCACTAGGAATCTATTCTCTTTATTAATTAGTTTGTCTCACAGATGTTCATCACCAATCCTGCATCCAGAATATAAAAAAAAAGACATAACAAGAATAGTATTAGTACAACCACAATACTGGTAGGCATCATCGATCATGGCGACACCAACTTCATAATAAAAGAATGAATAATAAAAGATTATGTATGGACCACTCGATTTTTTACCCTTACCGCTTTCCTTAGAAGTCATTCAACCTACACCGAAGCTCTGATGTTACTAACCGTATTTTCCCAATTGCCTAAACTTTCGATTCTATTCTATTATATCCTATAACACGCTAACACCATCAATAATCCCGAACATAGTTAACATCATTTCCTACTAGTCAATAATTTAACATTTTTATGTTAGAGTCGCCTTATCTACCCCAAGTCATATAGTTTTTCCTTGCTACTATCTCTAATCGTATGACATCTTTGTTTTGGTACTTACCCCGATGAACACGCTGATAATTCACTCTTTCCCAACAACTACAACTCATAACCTAACTACAAATCATCCCATTATTCAATAAATGGACATAGTTCAACCTACACTCTATCATCAAATAATTGCACACTCTCACACACCAGATATTAAATATAACATACATCAACGTATACCTTTGGTCACAAGTAGTTGGTCCTCTCCCAGGACCCAAACTCAAACTGTTATCTTGCTAGCATATGGAAATCACATCCCAAGTTGTTGAAGAACGTGGCAACCCAATCCAATAGTTTTTCCAGAACATAGCAACCCAATCCAATAATTACATTGCCGGAATGTGGAAATCCGATTCATAACAATACATCACATCCACAATCACAATTACATCATCAACATCATACATTTCTTCATGAGTTCACCACAATGTCAATTCAAATTTGAATATACATATTATTTTACTTGAGTAGTCAACATTTCAACAAGCATGCATACACGTGACACCACGAAAAAGAATATATATCTATTAACCCACACAAGGAATTAAAATAATCATCCAAGAATACCTAGTTCCTCTTTAGATTTTGTTATCGGGTCCTTAAAATTAACCACTAACATTCAACAAATTTTTACTACAACGATCGATATTCACATACACTATTTTTTCGTTAAACTAGATACCATGATTAACGAAGAAATTCTATTAAAGCACCTTGCAAAGAAACCTCTACCAATTATTAAATTTCAACTCCACACTAGCCCAGAATCGTTCATGGAGAGAATATTTCCCTAGAAATTACTCGGTGAACGAAGATCTACACATATCTCCTACGATTGAATTCATATATTACATGAAAAGCATGCATTTATAAATACTCAATGTATAAACCTAACCAACCTAAGCACCAAGCAATTGTACAAAGTTTTTCTTCTCTTTCAAGCTTTTTCAAATTCTATATGGTGAAATTGGCTAAGAACTCGCAAGATTCCGCCATCTCCATGCTAGAAATCTCCTTCTCCTTCTTTTGAAATCTTTGAATAACTTTTTTGAAGTTTCTAGGGTAACATACTACCTTTTAGGATATTATGAAAATAGAAAATAAAGGATTTCTTAAAATTAAATTAGACCTCTCCAATCCCGCTGTTGTAGGGTAAGTTGGCACTGTTGCACCGTCGCGCCAACGATATCTATCTCGCTATAGGGGGATGGTGTGAGACCTCGTTATTCTCTCGCATCATAAGAGTATTCCATGAGTGTATGAAGTTTATTCAACATTTTTTATCACATGAGAATCAATTTTCAAAGGGTTGGTAAAAATGAAAGAATTAGAATAACTTTATGGGTCAAGGATGTCCTCATACGAATTCGAGTTAATGATTGTATATTCTAGCATCTCATATGTTCGGATCTTTTAAGTTAAAAGTACCTTTATTGATAAGATAAAGAGTGTTTTATATGCTAATAAGGATGATTAATAAGGTGATGTAGCCCCCAATGATCATAAGTTATGTTTTGAAATCAAGCAAGCTGGGAAATAAAAGTTCACAAAGGCTAGCGTAAGTTTCTTTGATAAACCTTCTGAAGTTTTGCTTAAATGTCTTGGAGGATTTCTTAGAATATACATAGATTTACAATGAACTTGTATAATGAATAGAATTTATACGAGTCTAATTTCCAAAACACTAAACAATTTCTCCATACGACTTCAGAATTGTGAGATATTAAGATTTTCGTGAGACTGCACAAACATGCACGTGAAGGTGGGTCCCTCACTCCTAAGTCAATTTAGCTGTATAAGATAAGATTTCTCTTCATTTTAACTAATTTTTCTATAACAATAAGAATAAAACAATCCTAAATATTTTCTCAGGGTTCCTCTATTATATAAAAAAATATCTACAATATTCCAACGTAGTTTCACCCTTGGAAAGTTCATAGCGGTTGTGTTAGTTCTTTCCTCATCGTTGGTTGGAATTTGAAGGATATTTTGTGGTGAAGAAGTCTAGTTTTTAGGAGGTGTTGCTTCTGTTTAGAGGTTATAATTCTCACCCTTTAATTTATTTAGTGATTCCAAGTTACATCCATCCAATAGAAGAAAGAACACGAATAGACGGTGGGAAAATTGTATTTCGATAGTTATAAGATGTTGGGATGTTTTTAAGTATTTTATGATGTTGTTGTTGCTGGAATTTACGGATGTGATTTATTGTGTGTGGTCTTTATTGGTATGAATCAGGAAGAGAAGAATAAGTATAGATGGGTATTTAATTGCAAGATAAATTAGTATAACGTTTGCTCTATTTTTTGCATTGCAATTTTTAAATTGTTTCTTCTTGGTTCAACGTCTTGTGTTTGAGGAGACCAATTATTATAAACCAGAAATGTTAATGTGCTGAAAGATAAATCAACTTTGAATTAAGGTTTTCACCTTTTAACCTCTTATTCCTTTTGAAGAGAAAGACATGACTCCTAATGCAATTCTTGGTCGATCGTATAGGATGATGATTGGAAGCGTTGATTTCAAGTTCTTATAGTTATATTGAAAAACTATAGGAATACATTAGATTTAATTTTGTATGGATTTAATAGTTTCAAGACTCATGGGTAGGATATGGTTATAGTTATTTGGTGTCGGAAAAGAGGGGTGTGGAGATACTCCGAGTTTTTATTGTTGTACAAGTGTATTCTATTTTGTTTTTGTTGACTACTGCGTACTCCTACAGTTTTTAATAGTTGCTGAAAAAATGTAGGTTATGTCGTTAATTTGGGGTTCTCCTTTAGAAAAGAAAGGGGAACAGAGCATATATTTAAAAATGGTCTGGCGAGCTAATATTGTGTTAGTGAGCTCTAAATTGCTACTTTAACCCTGGCGTGTTAATATTCTACCTGTAATGGTTTTGTGACATGATTTTCTCTAAATTACATACTCTAAGGAAGGGGAATAATCTATATTGATACAAGAAGATCCATAACTGAGGTATGTTAAGGAAAATGACAATACTTCCTTTGAGCACAAATTATTGTATCGTAAATCATCAAATATTGTTTTACTACTGTATTACTAGAATGACATTCTCTTAAGGCTTTGAAACTTCAACTGGCGTATTTTTGCTAATCCATTATGTTTCTTTTACACTTATTTGGTTTGATAGGATATTTGGCGTCTTTATGTCATTTTGTTGATTCTCTTGATTATAGGTCCATGTGTACAATATCTTATTCTTCTTTAGGTGTAGTAACTTAAAAAGACTAGGATGAACAATATGAATTTGAAATCAGTCCTCTTTGCTCGATAATTTATATTTTTTAACAATTTTAAAATAAAACGTCAATCTCCAAAAATCATAAATAAAAATTGTCTGTTTAAACTACTTAAGTATGGGTTGTTCTAAAATATTTAATTTTTCAAACTGCTAAGGAACCGATAAAGATACTAAGTGATGAACCTTAAGATCTTTACGAACATCCTCGTGTTTAAGTTACCTTTCTTAATTTTATTTAACATTTCTAGTTTAATCTACATGTGTATGGTTATACGAGATATTTACATGTGATTAGGAAAGTGGTTGCACGATCATGAGGACAAGTGTACCAACGATCCAAAATCTGCAACATGATTCATGTAACACGAGCGCATTACAAATCCATGTTATGCATTATACTTTCGACACACACACACACACACACACACACACACACACACACACACACACACACACACACACACACACACACACACACACACACACACACACACACACACACACACACATATATATATGTATGTATGTATGTATGTATTTTCCCAACATAAGAGTATATGAGCATACCATGAATACATTAATAGTAAGGTGTCAGCCATGGAGATTATTTGAGTTTTAGTTTCGGGTGGTATGTCTATTACTCTTTAACTATAAATATTTGTTTCTCTACTATCTGCTCTACATGCCAGTACATATTTATTCGTACTGACATCTATTTCATGGGACACTATTTTTTTTCATGCGAGCAGGTACATGAATGGACTCTAAGCACGTGTTAGGATTCAGGATCAACTATGAGTTGGTAAGCTCAATGTTATTCTGGGGCTGTCAACTTATGTTAACATGTTTTGTACAGTTTGGATATAGTGAGAACCTTTTCCTGAAAGTTCCTATGACACTCATAGAGGCTATTGTGGACATAGTATTCTGCATTTTTTTATGCAGCTTCCTTTTTCTATCTTTATGGGCTTGGCATGTAAATATATATATGTATGTGTGTGTCCTCAATTGTGGCCTCGTCGGCCATCTAATATATTATTATTTAGGAGTGTCTCCCTTTTTATACATGAGTTGTTATTCAGGTTATGACCCTAATGGTCCAGTTTTATTATTTTAGATGTTATGTTGCACGACTTTCTAGGCCCTCAGTGGAGTCAATTGGTTTGTTTCGGTGGCAAACTCAATTGCATAAGGTGTCGAGTTCCATTCACCAATCCTCTATTTTGGGGCGTGACGAACTTGGTATCGGAGCAGGTCGTGTCCCAAAGGAATCCGCAAGTCGTGTCTTGTGTATTCTTATTTATGGGTGTGTTGTGCACCACACTTATAATCAAGAGGCTATAGGGTATTTAGGATTGGTTACTTTTTTTAAAAAAAATTGTAGATCGTGCTCTAGAGTTGATTATAAATACTTTTGAAATATAAATCGTGCTTTGATTTTGTTTGATTCTCAAGAGGAATCATCAAGGTGTTGAAGTACAGATTGTTGGTCATAAAAATTTGTAGACGTGATATAGCATGATGCTCGACATTGTTATTGATATGTGCATGGATTTGTTGAAGCCTTGTTATGCCAATGTTAACTACCGAGAGGATAATTATTAGACTTTTGTTCCCAATTTTTATTACGAGACTTTGACATTGACGTAGAAGATTGTGTTTCGTAGAAAGTATTTCCTAAGAAGGGTATCATGTCATTTTTTAAGAACAAGAGGATGAGATAAGATGATTCTAAGGTATGAAGGGAAATATAATATTATTTGGAGCACCAGAAAGGTGGCGTACGAGCTTGATATGCCTTTTGAATCTGAAGCAGTCCATATAGAGTTCCATGTAGTATGTGGTAGAACTGCATTGTCAATGCTTTAGACATTGTGCGGCTTGAGTATATTCATGTCTCTAAGGACTTGTCATCTGAGGTGTTAGTGTCTGTTTGATTGGCATGTCAGAAAGATATTTTTCTAAAAAAAAGATGATTCTGTGAAAGAGTTTTGGTGGAATAACAACTTTGAAAAAATAACTCGAGAATCATAGGAGGAAATAAGAAAGAAGTACCCCGAACTTTTAATAACTTAAGTTGATTCGTTTTTTAATATTTGACAAGCATTTCTGTACATAAAGATAATAGGATTTTAAATACCTCAAAATGCAGATTATATGGCTTGTCCTAAGCTACATATATGAAGCCTTGTAAGTGGATATTCAAAACTAGATTTTCATATTTGCCGATGTATCAAATATAGATAGCATTGCAGATGTATTAGTAGAAATAAAAAAATATGACCAAGAGATTGTTTGAATCAACTTGTGGACGAATATTCCTAAGGAGGGGGAGAATGTGAGACCCCATCGTCTTTTGCATAGTAGGAATAGTATTGCCTAAGTGTATGAGGTTTATAAAATTTGTTGTATCACATAAGAAGAATTATTTTCCAAATGTGTTGTACAAAGAAAGATTTAGACTAACATTATTGGTCAAGGATGTCCTTAGACAATTTGAGTTAAAATGCCTATTCTAACACTCCATCAGTTCGGAATATTTAAGTTAACTAGTACCTTTTGGGGAAAAGGTAATGAGTGTTTTAAAAGCTAATAAGGATGTTTTATACGGTTATGTCGTCACCCAATGATCGTAAAATAAATTTTGAAGTCAAGCAAGTTTGAAATAAAAGCTGATAAAGGTTACAGTAAGTCTCTTTGATTAAACTTCTGAAAATTTGGCTTAAACGTCTCGGAGCTTTTCTCCCGATATATAAAATTTTACAAGGACCCCAATACATGAACCCCCAAGTCTATGATTATACTTTCCAAATCCCTAAATTATTTTTCCATACGACTTCAGAATTGAGAGATATTAAGATTTTAGTGAGATTGCGCCTAAGTCGGTTTAGCTTTATAAGATTAGGTTTATCTTGTTTTATCTCATTTTCTTTAGTCCAAAATAATGAGCAAACACTCCTAAATATTCCCTAAAGGTTCCTATATCATCCAAGCAAATATCTACAAAAATTCAACTTTGCAACGTTCATAGAGATTTAGTTACTTCTTTCCTACTTGTTAGTTGTGATTTGAAGGATTTTTTATGGTGAAGGAGTCGCATTTTAAATAGGTCTTGCTGATGTTTGGAGGTAATAATTCTCACCCTTTAATTTATTGGTTGGTTCCAAGTTATATCTATGCTATAGAAGTAAAAACATGAATAGACGGTGGGAAAATCGTATTTTGATAGTTATGTAATGTTGGGCTGTTTCTATTTTCTGATGTTATTGTTGATCGAATTTTCGTAAATGATATATTTTTTGTGGTGGTTGTTGGTATGAATCTGTAGGAGTAGAACAAGTACATATGGGTATTTAATTACAAGATAAATTTGTATAACGTTGGTTCGATTTTTGCATTGCAATTTTCAAATTATTTCTTCTTAGTTCAACGTCTTGTGTTTAAGCAGACTGTTTGTTATTGACAAGACATGTTAAAACACTTTATTATACATCATGTTTAAGTCAAGTTTTTCCTCCTTTAAACCTCTTATTCCTTTTGAAGAGAAAGACATGACTCTTAATGAAATTAATGGACGAACATATAGGTTTATGATTGGAAGCAGTGGGTAATACTTACTACAGTTATATTGAACAACTATTGGACTGAATTACATACAATTATTTGTGGATTTAATGGTTTGAATACTCTTGGTTAGGATATGGTTATGGTTATTTTGGGGTCGGAAAAGAGGGGTGTGGTGATATGCTGAGTATTTGTTGTTGTGCAGGCATACTGTATTTGGTTGTCGTTGACTATTGTATAGACCTCTACTGGTGATAGTTGCTGGAAAAATATAAGATATTTCGTTAATTTGGGTTTCTAATTTGAGAGGAAAAGGGAAGGAAGCATACATTTAAAAATGCTCTAGCGAGATAATCATTGTGCTAATGAACTCTAAATTTCTATTTTGTCCCTAACGTGTTAATATTCTACCTTTATTGGTTGTGTGCGATGATTTTCTTAACATTACATACTCCAAGGAAGGGGTACAATCTATATTGATACAACCATACCCATAATTGTGGTATGTTAAGGAAAAGCATTGTACTGTCTTTGAGCATATATTTTTGTGTCGTAAATAGTCAAATTTTGTTTTACTAGTTTATTAGTCAAAAGACATTTTGTGAAAAGCATTGATATTGCAACTGGCGTATTTTATGCTGCTCCATTATTTTGCTATTCCACTAATTCAATTCGATAGTGTATTTGGCTTCTTCATCCCATTTGTTGATTCTCTTGACTATAGGTCCATGTGTAAAAAATTTTATCCTGCTTGAGGTGAAGTTACTTAAAAAGATTAGGATGAAAAATATGAAATTTGAAATCAGTACTCCTTCCTCCGTAATTTATATTTTAGAAAACGTTATATTAAAATATCAACCGTCAAACTTTTATATGTAAATTGTATGTTTAAACTACTTAAGTACGGGTTGTTCAGAAAAACTTTATTTTACAAACATATAAGGAACCTATACAAATATTAATTGAAGAACTTTAAGCTTTTTATGAACATCCTCGGGTTTAAGTTACCTTTACAAGTGTATGGTTATATGATATATTTACATGTGATTACGAAAGTGATTACACGATAATGAAGAGAAGTATACCGACGAGCCATGATTGGTGACATGATTCAGGTAACGCAAGTGCATTACAAATCAATGACATTACATGCTATTCATTCCACTTCTAAGCTATAATTAGGAGGTACGGGGCTTATTGCCTATATCTATACTGGAACTTACCATCATTTCTATCTTTTTATTGGGTATGTCATGCATTTTCATCTATAAATATATGTATTCACGACTTAAGATTATACGAGTATACCATGCATAGTTATATAGTAGGGGCAAAATGTCAGCCATGGAGATTATTTGAGTTTCAAATTAAGGTGTTATCTCTAGGACCGTTTCACTATAAATATTTGTTACTCTACTTCCCGCTTTATCTACCAGTACATTTTTATGTAACTGACATTCCTTTGCCTGTGACACTATTTTTTGTTTCGTGAGCAGGTACAGGTATGGAACCGAATCAACCTATCTGTTAGGATTCAGGTTTAGCTATTAGTTGATAAGCTCCATCTTATCCTGGTGCTAGCAAAGAATATTTACTTTTGTTGTACAGTTTGGGAATATTCAGGGCCTTGTCCTTGCAATACTTATATCACTCATAGAGACTATTGTGGACATAGTATTATGAGTTTCTTTCTGTAGCTTCCAGTTTCTAGCCACATAGGCTTGGTATGTAAAGATATGTCTGTATGTTTGTGTCTTTAATTACGGCCTCGTCAACCACCTAATTGTTTATTTTTTTTTACTTGTCTACCTTTTTCTATATGCGTTGTTATTCAGTTATGATCCCAACAGTCAAGGTTTATATTCTAGATGGTATGATGCTCGACTTTCTAGGCCTTCAATGGAGTCAATTGGTATCTTTAAGTAGCTAACTCAATTGCATAGGATGTGGAGTTCTAGTCACTCATCCTCTAGTTTTGGGCGTGAAGGACGAGGTCTAGATTTTTCGTGGACTATTTCCCCTCCCAAATAACGAGGGTTCGGGTAGTTACATTCTTATTTTCCAAATTTAATCACTAGTGATGACAAGTTTGGATTACTGATACCCTTCACATCTAATATTTTAGTTGTTATGTAATATACAATGTATTTTTACTTTTTTGTTTACAAATCCAAATTCATTTAATTTAAAAGTAATTCTATAACTTTTTTTTTTAAAAAAAAAACACTATTTTAAAAATATTGCTTACCCATTTTTAACCCTTCCTAACCATAATCAACTAGAAAAGAAAATCCCATTTCTTATTTGAGTCAGTTTTGTCTTAGTGCTGGTGATAATTCTGGTAGGAACAATAAACAACCGATAATTTACATATATATTTTTATAATTAGTTGGTGTTGGTTCAAGTAGGAATAATAAAAGAAGTAGAATGAAATTACATATTATTAATAACAAAAGAATGATTTTTTATCATCTCAAATATCTATTTTGTAGAAAACAATTTGTTGTTCATTAGAAAGTGTTATAATTTATTATGAATTGCAATGTAGTGGCAATAATATCTCCTATTAACGCTATGACTTGGAATACATCGATAGTGTGTAATCCTGGCGATGCCCTAAGTACTTTTAAATTTTACTCTTACCCACCTTAATTTTATTTGGGTGTAAACTCAATGTGGATAAGTTTTAAATGTATAATTATCGGAGAAATACATGTAATATTGATAATTTAATATTTACGAAGAACGATATAGTTTAGACAAACGTTAACATGTTTTCATTATGTTTTAAAAAATACTATATATTTTCTATTAATAAAAAAAGATGTATCATACTTATGTTATTGAGATCTAATACATATTCGGTGAATTTATCAGACAAACTACATCAAGTTTTAAAATCATATAAAAAAGAACATGAAAAGTATAATAGTTTCTGTATCATTAATCACATTAACACGAAAAACAAATCATAAGGAAACTAACTCACATCAAATTTCCATTTTTTATTACTAATGTTATTATTAGTGCTTCACACAATCGTAAGAACAAAATAAGATTATTTTTAAATAATAGTGTCAAGAATATTAAAATTCATTATGAATTCATAGTTTAATTGATAATCATCGTTTAGCAATTCTTCTAACATTCTATATAAAATACTTTAGTATAAATAATATGTTAAAAACATTTCACTTCCTTTAAAATCATTTTGATCTAATACAACAAAATTTATTGTTCTAAAAACTGTAAATTACATATGAAAAAGGGGAAAATGGTAATATATAATAATGAGGATGGAAATAGAGATACCATAATTTCTTTTCTTCGACTAAATTTACTTTTTTCTTAATGTATATTTTTGTTTGCTATTGTAATATAACTTATTAAAAAAATTATTTGAGTATAAAAGGAAATGAAACGAGAGAAAGAAAAGACCAAATAAATGTATAGTCATTAATGAAATAAAACTTCTTAGTATATTTTTTGTTTTTACTACTTGCTTTTTTGTCATGAATTACTTTCATTAGAATATAGTTATTTAATGTCAAGAAAAAAAAATAGACAAGATGACACTCATCTTGTATAACATAGAAAAGACAGCCTAGAACATGCAAAAATGATAGAATTGCAGATGTAGGCTAGCAGTAACATAAAAGCACGAAACATAGTCATTCTAAAGAAAAACCCAGACTTTGGTTGTCATAGGTACGACATGTCACGCCACGATGCAACCCGCTTGACATAATATAGGACCTAAGATTATAAGTGACCCCAAAATAACCCCAAATCTAGCACATCATGAACATATTGAATATATGTAATTAAACATAAAATAAAAGAATATCAATAACTCTGTGAAGAGAAACAAGTCAAACTAGTTAGAATAATCATAATTAAACATAACAAGAGTTTAGTTGTACCTGAAAGGAACACTTAACAACTCAAAATGAATCTACAAATATGTCTAAAAAGCCTTTACTGAGTTGAGTTCTTCAGACATTCCCCTAGCTAACTGTAACAAAAACAAAAAAAAATTGAAATAGGAGACTGAAATGGGGAGAATGTCTATAGTATTTTATGTATGAGGACTCACTACTGAAGCTGCTAAAGTCGGATCACGAATTTATCTAAGTCTGATCTAGATGTTGAGTGCCTAAATCTACATAATGAAAGGATGTAGCGTATTGTATGCCTCAATATTTGGAATATACTATGTATGCACGATATGGATATATTATATATATATATCAGTTGAACAAAAAATAACTAAGCATTATTGTTGATATTCGGTATGATACATTGTTATACTGTTATAATTATTTATGTATATTTCACTTATTCAGATTGCAGCGTCATCCAACGATTACACTGTGGTTGTGTACTGATTCTGTACTTGCTCTTATTTTAGTTGAGTAGAAGGTCTCTTCTGGCGGCTTGTAACAACCCTAAAAAAATGGATATGCTAAGTAATTATTAATGTGTCTAGAATACCTGCGATAAGACCGGGTTCACACGGATTGATAAGCGTAGAACCAGACCTCTAAACCCTTTATATAGACAAGCCAACAAACTTGAGGAGTTATTTGAGCTTGAAAAAGTTGGGTCCAGCCGTGTAGAGCTCTCAAATACGAAGATTTACTCGGATGAGTCTTTACCGGACTTAAATAGGAAAAATATTAGTTTTGGAGGGTCTAGGGATAAAATTGACTTTTCCAGGACAAGGGTGATATAGTAATTACCCTATGTAATTTATTAATTAATTTAATTAAGTGGATGGTTTGAGTCGGGTCAACTCGAAATGACCCGTTCGCGGTGGTCACTCCACCGAGTTTGAACCTTAATGGAAGCTTCAATTAAATGTTTCTAATTTGAGGTTTATAATCTTATTTTTTGAAGGGATTTATAGTCATTTCACTAAGCTTATTAAATCAGATTTTATTAAATTAATAAGGAGTCCTAGTTTGACTAATTCCCAAACAAAAACTCCTAATCCTAAACTACTCTCTCACGCTCATCTCTCTCACGTCTCTCCACTTTTCTTTCACGTTTTCTCTACTAAACAAGAGTACTCAAGCAGAAAAATCACTAAAGTTTTACACTTTTGAAGAACTCACAAAAAAATATAATCAAAACATAAGCAAATACATTAGGTAAAAAGGGAAGTTTCTCCGTTAAATTAGAGTTGAAGTTACGGGGAATGGACGTGATTTGGGAGATAGTTTATGGCATAAAGTTCAAGGTTTGAACGACAGAAAAGGTATGTGTTTTCTTACTCTTGGTCCCTTTCCAAAGAGACCTCTAGGATTCATTCGATTATTATCCGAAAACTAGGATTGTTTTCCTATTGCATGTCTCTATCACTAGCTTCTATCAATGGTTGTAGGTTGGTATGTCTCCTGGTAGATATTAGGCATGTAATGAGTTTTTGTGATGAATATGATCATGAATGTGTGTTTGGGATCGTCTGACTGATAACCTATGTTTTTCTGAAAATATTTGTTTACGTGTGTGCAACGTGTAGTCGTTACTTTTGGACACGGATCAGAGCATGAAAATTACATGTTTATGGTTGTATTTTATGTGCACAAACTTGTTTAAATCGTGATGTTCATAAGTGATGTAAAAGTTGTGATTTGAGTGCGAACTCTTTATCGAATGTGATCTTGAAAATGCATCTAAAGAACTCACTAGAAACTACTCGAAATGTATACCAATTTAACGTGAAAGAGGTGAGAAAATTGGATGCAAAAATGTTATCAAAATTCCAGCACTTTGATGTTTGTTTTGATCAAGCTAAACAAAATTAAGATGTTAAGAAAAATGAAGAAAAATAATTCAGGTCACTGAAGATCAAACCCATGACCTCACTATGTTGAAAGTCATAGAAATAATGTAAGTGAAAAAGAATGTGGCAAGCGGGATCCGAACACGTGACCTTGACCGAAAATGAAATACTAAAAATAAGAAATGAGAGGAGTGGGATTCGAAACCACCACCTCTTAGTCAGATTTTAGGAGGAATTAAAATAAAAATATAAGGGTGAGGCGTGTGGGAATCGAACCCACGATCTCTATGCAGAATAAAAGAAATTTAAGGAAAATATTAAAATAGGGTTGTGGGGGTTCGATACCGCACCCTCTCGGCCAAGAAGGAGAGATTTAAACGAAAATAAAATAAAAGGAAATGAGGTTGAGGGGTTCTATCCCACATCCTCTCAGTCCCAATGAGAGACAAATAAAGAGAGAAATCAAGGGGAAACTTAAATGAAGGCGTTGGGGCTCGATCTTGGGTCCCCAAGTCATGTGGATCAAACCAAAATAAATATAAATCTAAGTGTTGTCCAAGAGATTCAAAATCGCGTTCCTTGACCAAATTATGTATTGATACATAAGTCATACGTGAATAAATGTTCAAAAATAATGTTCCCTACATAGATCGAAATCGAGATCTTGACATACTTACAAGATGTATAACTATTGTACCACATAATCGTAGGAAGATATGAATCACTTGAACGAACTATGATTGAAACCTCATGGCTTGTATGTATAGACCCATACGTCTAAAATAAGTGTAAAGTAAGTGAACCTAAGATGTATGTAACAAAATGATGAAACCCTAGAAGGGTCAAGTAAGTGTGTGAAACACACTAAATGTCCAACTGCATTGGCATATAATGAAATAATCATTCACGTAAAAAGGGGTGAGTAATTATGAAGATAAAATATGATAAATCTAATGAATGTGGTGACAACATGATAAGAGGCTAATGTGAAAGATGAGAGCAATCTAAAATGAGCCTAAGTAAATATTACCAAAATGTACTCACATATGAGAGTGTAAAGCTAAAGAAGAGACCTGTATCTATGAACACTCTAACAAAAGTATTAAGATTAAATTATAGTTAATACTAATGATGAGACTAGAAATCATCTATTGAGCTATGATGTCCTCATACTAGAAGCTAGATTCCATAACGTATGACTTGAATGTAATGTAACATTATACAGAGCACCGATAGGCTAGTTATAAGAGGTGATGCCTTCTTTTTGAAAGGGTGGAGGTTCACATAACTCTCATGAGATGAGACTGTCTGGCATGCCGGGCATGGGTCTCCTTATATATCCTAGTGTTTGAATCTATACTGTCAATATAGGGATCTAGAAGGGTTTATTTCCGAATGTACGCTAGCATGTTTTGGGTCACTTGGCCGGTGATTCCACCTCTTTTTGGTGTGAGGCAGACAATGGATTTCAGGATGCTCACATGATCTATGTCGGTAAAAGTAAAAGGTCCCAAATAAATGAATGAGGCAAACGTCAAATGAGGCACATAATTATATGAACGATACGAAAGGTGTTAGGATAGGATAATCAATAGGTGAGCTAGACTTAAGTAATGACACTAGGTTATTCTTGATCATTGTACAACAAACCTGATGAGAGTCTTAAAATACATCCTAGGGATGACTACTGTTTACACTAGCTTATGAATGAATGAAATGAAGTACGTATTAATGAATGAAGCAGACTCCATTTTTTCTAAAGAAGGATCCCTAGTTGAGGTCACATATGTTGCACCCTTATTTTTGGAAGTATTAATGTCAAGTCCATGATTCCAAGTGCTCGTGGAATATGAACAAATGATATCAAATATGATGTGTTATATGCGATATGTTATGTGATATGTGTAAGATGTTATGTGTTGTGTACAATATTATACGTATGATGATTCATGTTACTCCCATGGCATGAATTTCCAAAACCAAATTTGGCAAGTCCACGACTTTGCTAAATCAAATTTCGCAAGTCCCCTAACTTTCCTAATTCAAATTTGACAAGTCACCTGACTTTCCAAATCTCAATTTGGCAAGTCCACTAACTTGACTTTCCATAAATCATGTTGTTGGGAATGAGCTATTCTTACTCATGCATGTCCTTGTTGTGTTCTTTAATATAACCATACTTAGTACAAGTGTGTACTTATCTCATAAAACTCTACATTTTTAGGTGGAAACATAGGTGGACATTAGGGCTTACAGATCGACGTTGAAGCTATCCGGACGTAAAGCATCCATCCGTACATGGTAAGACCTTATGCATTTGAGGATGATTGCCCATTATCTTGTAGCTTAGTTATAGGATTGATCTAGTGGGGTATGTTCCATGAGCGTTCTTTCGCGTTTATTTTAGACGTTGTATTTTTGCCATTTTGGCAAGTATACACTTAATGCATTATTGAACTATTTCTTTCATTTTATGTTCTTAATGTTAGATGGTTGATGAGAACTTATATGAATTTAAATAGAATGACTTACATGCATGTTACGAAACAAAAAGTACAAATTTTCTGCTAAAATTAACCTAGATGAAGTAAGGATGATATATGTAGGCTTGTCTGCGGCCCCGAAGAGGTCAACCACACCGATCTTGTTTGTTGTCTAGATTCAGGTTGTGACAAAGTTGGTATCAAAGCATTATGTTAAATTCTTAATATAATAATTTCACATCAACCAGATTGAGTAGTTTCAATGTCATGGTAGTTAAGTGTACCACTATCATGGATTGGAGACTGCATGATGCGTAGGAAAATTACCCTCTTTTGATCTCATCATGCCTTTTCCTAATATATGATTTATTGATGTTATGAGCGTGTCTAGCATCAATTCTTGTTTTTAAGAGAATGAATAGCAGGAGAACCATTGGACAGAGGAAATGAGGTTAGCTGTTGGGGACAATCAGGTTTCACCCTAGGCTCTAGCTGAAGGAGTGGCTATGCCGGTTAACCCTGTTGGATTGAATGATGCGGAGGTGTGGTTATCTCTAACCTATATAGCACATGTTATAACTATGTAGGAAATATCCATGAATGACCAGATCAACCGTCAGAATCTGGAGAGGGAGAACCCAATGGTTCGTAGCATGGTTGAAAGGCTGCGAGACTTCACGAGCCGGAATCCTCCTACTTTCACAGGGTCTAAGACTTCAGAGGATCCCTAAGAGTTTGTGGACGAGGTGCATAAGATTTTTGTAGCAATGGGGGACACAGATAACAATAAAGCAGAGCTAGCTTCTTATCATCTTAAGGATGTTGCACAAAGATGGTGCAAAATGTGGCAGGATAATAGAGATTTGGGCGATGATCCGGTCACTTGGGAGATTTTTAGGACAACCTTCCTTGAGATATTCTTCCCCAGGGAGATGATGGAGGCCAAGGTTGAGGAGTTTATCAACGTTAAAAATGGATCAATGGCAGTGAGGGAGTATTCCCTAAAGTTTGTAGAACTATCTAGGTATCTACTTCCCTTGTATCTACAATAGGGATGAGATGAGTAGGTTTCTCACAGGAGTCACCAGAGATTTGGAGGAGCAGTGTCGGGATGCAATGCTCCACGATCAAAAGGAACTTTCCAAGTTATAGGTGCATGTCTAGAAGGTGGAGGATATACGGAAGAAGAGGAGAGTCTGATATGCTAGGAGGCCTTAGACTCATGATAAGGCAGGTCCTAGCATTTGAGGCAACAGACACAATTTTGGCGTCCGTGAGCAGCCTAGATTAAAAAGGGGGCAACAAAGTTCAGGGAACTCTAACTTTCAGAGGAGTACAACACCTAGAAGAGGCCCCAAGAAAGGCAATGGAGGTGATATGAAGCTTCCCAGAAAAAACTGTACTAAGTATTTTTGTGCTCACAGTGGAGAGTGCAGACAGGGCACTAATGCCTGCTTTGGTTGTGGTAAGAATAGTTACATGGTTAAGGACTGCCCATAGAACAGGGGTCAGGCTGGAGGTAATACTCAGCCTAGTTCTAATTCATAGGGTGCAACAACAGCCAAGCCTCCTATGAGGAACAGGTTCTTGCCCTGAAAGTCGGGGAGGAGCAGGGGAAGTGCGGTGATATGGTCACAGGTATGCTGCAAGTATTCTCAACTTCTGTTTATGCTTTACTTGGCCCGGGCTCTATGCTTTCCTTTAAACTCCTTTACTTGCTCTAATTTTTGAGATATTGCCTGAAGTTTTTCATTATCCTCTAGTGGTTAGTACACCTTTAGGAGAAAATGTAGGAACTGATAGAGTATATAAGGATTGCCCAATAGTTGTAAGTGGAAAGACTATGTGTGCAGACTTGGTTGAGTTACCAATGCATGATTTTGATGTTACTCTTGGCATGGATTGGCTTCATAGTTGTTATTCTTGTATGGATTGTCGTAGTAGGTTTTTGATATTTCATTTCCATAATGAAGAAGAGCTGCTCTGGGAGGTGTACAACTCGAGTCATCTTGTGAGTTTCAATGATTTAGATCATGACATTCCTTCAATAGACTCAGTTCCTATAGTGAATGAGGTCCATGATGTATTTCATGATTATTTGCCTGGAGTTCCTCCCACTCGAGAGATTGACTTTGGTATCAAATTAGAACCCAAAACTAAACCAATTTAAATTCCTTCTTACAGATTTGCTCCAGCTGAACTCAAAGAGTTGAAGCTGCAGTCAAAAGAATTCACTGATAAAGGTTTCATTTAGTCGAGCATAACCTCTTAGGGTGCTCCAGTGTTGTTTGTGAAAATAACAGACGTAACCCTTAGAATGTGTATCGATTATCGGCAACTCAACAGAGTTACTATCAAGAATAAGTATCTAATTCCCAGAAAAGATGACTTGTTCGAGAAACTTCAACATTCTAGTTTCTTCTCAAAGATTGATTTTCGTTCAGGGTACCATCAGCTCAGGGTTAGGGATGGAGATATCCCAAAGAAAACCTTTCGTACCCGTTATGGTCACTATGAGTTCCTTGTTTTGTCATTTGGTGTTACGAATGCAGCTGCTGCATTATCGATCTCATGAACAGGGTTTTCCGTGAATATCTTGACTATCTTGAATTTTTGTCATAGTATTTATTGATGACATTCTCATCTAATATAAGACCAAGGAAGAGCATGAAAAACATTTGAGACTAACCTTGTAAGTACTTAGACAACATCAACTATATGCCAAATTCAGCAAGTGTGAATTTTGGCTAAGATCACTGACCTTCATGGGTCATGTTGTGTACGATAAGGTGTGGAGGTGGACTGCAGGAAAATTGAGGCTGTTAAGAACTTGAAAAAGCCTCTTACTCCCACAGATATCCATAGCTTCTTGGGATTGGCTGGTTACTACTACAGGTTCGTAGAGGGTTTTTCTTCCATTGTTGCCCCCTTGACAGCTTTCGCTAAGAAGAATTCCAAGTTTCAATGGATGTGGACTTGTGAAAAGAGTTCCCAGGAGCTCAAGGACAGACTCACTTCATCCTCGGTGCTTACTCTACCTTAGTGTGGTTAGAATTTCAGAATTTATTATGATGTATATAAGGTTGGTTTGGGTTATGTTCTTATGAACGGTGGTATGGTGATAGCTTATGCGTCTAGACATCTCAAGGTTCATGAGAAGAATTAACCCACTCATGACCTGAAGTTGGAAGTTGTGGTCCTTGCATTGAAATTATGGAGGCATTACTAGGACAGAACTCACCTACATGTGTTCACAGACCACAGGAGTCCCCAATATGTTTTCATGCAGAGAGAGTTGAATCTACTAGGGGAGAATGTTAGATTCATTGAAGGACTATGACATGAATGTTCACTACCATCAAAGTAAGACTAATGTTGTAGCAGATGCTTTCAGAAGGATAAGCATGGGATGTACAACCCATATTGAGGATGGGAAGAAGGAGTTGGTGAAAGATGTACACAGACTTGCCAGACCGGGTGTACGGTTAGTTGACTCTACTAGAGGGAGTGTTTCAATTCATCCTAGTTCTAAATCGTCCTTGGTAGTTGAAGTCAAGAAGTGCAAGCTTCTTGATCGTGTCTTTATGGAGTTAAAGGACTCAGTTCTGATAAAGATGAATGAGTCTTTTACTTTTGGAGCTGACAACATACTTAGGTACAAGGACATGCTGTGTGTATTTGATGTGGATTATTTGCGGGCTAGGATCATTGAAGAGGCCCATGGTTCTACATATTCCATACATCCAGGTTCCACCAAGATGTATCATGATCTTAAGCAGATCTATTGGTGGGATTGCATGAAAAAGAACATTGCAGAATATGTGGCTAAGTGTCCTAATTGTCAACGGGTTAAGGCAGAACATCTTAAGCCGGGCGGTCTTACTCAGATTATTGAGGTTCTGGCTTTGAAGGAGGAGGTCATTAATATGGACTTCGTGGCTGTTCTCCCATATACTAGGAGACAGCATGACCTCATATGGGTTATTGTGGACAAGATGACTAAGTCTGCTCATATTATCCCTGTGAATTCTACTTACAGAGCCTATGATTATGCGATACTATAGATTGATGAGATTGTGAGATGGCATGGCATTCTTTTGTCTATTATTTTTGATAGAGGATCGCAGTTCACTTCACATTTCTGGAGATCCTTCCAGAAGAGCTTAGGCACACAAGTGAAGCTTAGTACTTCCTTTCATCCTCTTACTGATGGGCAGGCGGAGCGCACCATTCAGACATTGGAAGACATGTTGAGGGCGTGTCTAATTGACTTCAGGGGAAGTTAAGATGACTATATTCCTTTGATAGAGTTATCGTATAATAACGACTATCACTCCAGCATTGGGATGACACAATTTGAGGCACTACATGGTAAGAGGTGTAGGTCTCTAGTTGGGTTGTTCGAGGATGGAGAGTCATCCATTTTAGGTCCAGAGATATTCATGAGGCCTTAGAGAAGGTCAGGGTGATAGGGATATATTAACAACTACTTACAGTCAGTAGAATTCTAATGCAGAAAATAGAAAATGACCCTTTGAGTTTGATGTTGGTGACCAAGTTTATTTGAAGATATCACCTATGAAGCGGGTGATGAGGTTCGGAAGGAATAGAAAGTCGAGTCCGAGGTATGTTGGGCCATATGAGATCCTACAGTGTGTGGGTGAGGTGGCCTATGAGGTTGCATTGCCTGCGGAGCTAGCTTCTGTTCATCAATTTTTCATGTCTCTATGTTAAAGAAGTTTCTAGGTGATCCAACATTGATTCTACCTATTGAAGTTTTCGGGGTCGATAAAGACTTGTCCTATGAGGATGTACCTATTGAGATTTTAGACAGACATGTCAAGCGGTTAAGAAACAAGGAGATTCCCACAGTGAAGGTATTGTGGAGGAATTATCCTAGATAGTTAGTAGTGTCATTCGGGGACGAATGTTCCTAAGGGGGGGGGGATAATGTAACTATCATAAAAATGGATATGCTAAATAATTCTTAATGTGTCTAGAATGCCTATGATTAGACTGGGTTCACACGGATTGATGCGCGTAGATCTAGAACTTTGTACCCTTGGTATAGCCATGCCAATGAACATGGGTTGTTTGTTGATCTAGAAAAGCTTGGGTCAGCCGTGTAGGGATCTCGAATACGAAGATTTACTCGGATGAGTCTTTACCGGACATAAAAAAAGAAAAATATTAGGTTTGGAAGATCTAGGGCTAAAATGGTCTTTTCCAGGCCAAGGGTAATATCATAATTACCCTGAAGCATTTATTAATTTATTAATTAATTTAATTAAGTGAATGGTTCGAGTTGGGTCAAATCGGAATGACCCGTTCACGGTGGTCACACCACTCAGGTTCGAACCCCAATGGAAGCTTCAATTAAATGTATTTTATTTGAGGTTTATAATCTTATTTTTGAAAGTCTTTATGGTCATTTTACTAAGATAATTAAATTAGATATTTATTCAATCTAATAAGGAGTCCTAGTTTGACTAATTCCCAAACTAATCCTAATATTAAACTACTGTCTCACGCTCATCACTCTCACGGCTCTCCACTTCTCTTTCACGTTTTCTCTACCAAACAAGAGTTGAAACAAAAAAATTACTAAAGTTTGACACACTTGAAGAACTCACACAAAAAATTATAATCAAAACATAAGCAAAAACGTTAGACAAAAAGGGATGATTCTCCGTCGAATTTGCGTTGAAGTTGCGGTGAATTGGACGTGATTTTTG
This sequence comes from Solanum peruvianum, assembly GCA_027705065.1. Lineage (NCBI taxonomy): Eukaryota > Viridiplantae > Streptophyta > Magnoliopsida > Solanales > Solanaceae > Solanum > Solanum peruvianum. The sequence continues at coordinate 43,941,658 of JAKWJD010001759.1, read as the reverse complement.
AAAAGGTTTAGGGCAGCAAGTTCAAGGTTTGAACGACAGAAAAGGATTGGGTTTTCTTACTCCTTGTCCCTTTCCCAAGAGACCCCTAGGATTCAGTCGATTCTTATCCGAAAACAAGGAATGTTTCCCCGTTGCATGTCCCTGTCACCAGCTTCTATCTATGGTTATAGGTTGGTATGTCTTCTAGTAGATATTAGGCATGTAATGAGTTTTCGTGATGAATATTTTCATGAATGTGTGTTTGGAATCATATGATTGATAACCTATGTTTTCTGAAAATATGTGTTTACGTGTGTGTAATGTGTAGCCGTGACTTTTGGAGACGGAATTCAGCATGAATATGAAATATTTATAGTTGAATTTTATGTGCACAAATTTGTTTAAATCGTGATGTTCATAAGTGATGTAAAAATGCTGATTTGAGTGCAATCTCTTTATCAAATATGATATTGAAAATGCACCAAAAGAACTCACTAAAAACTACTCCAAACGTATACACATTTAACGTGAAAGAGGAAAGAAAATAGGCTGCAAAAATGCGATCAATATTCTAGAACATTGATGTTAGTTTCGATCAAGATAAATCAATTAACATGTTACGAAAAATGAAAAAAATTAAGTGAGGTCACCGAGGAACGAACTCGTGACCTCACCATATTAAAAGTCTTAGAAATAATGTAAGTTAAAAAGAATGTGGCAAGGGGGATTCGAACACGTGACCTTGACCGAAAATGAAATACTAAAAATAAGAAATGAGAGGAGTTGGATTCAAACGCACCACCTCTCAGTCTGATTTAAGGAGGAATTAAAAGAAAAATAATAGGTTGAGGCATGTGGAAATTGAACCCACGACCTCTAGGCAGAATAAAGGAATTTTAGGAGAAAATTAAACTGGGGCTTTGGGGGTTCAATCCCACACCCTCTAGGTCAAGAAGGAGAGAATTAAAAGAAAGAAAATAAAAGGAAATGAGGTTGTGGGGGTTTGATCCCATATCCTCTCAGTCCCAATAAGCGAAAAATAAAGAGAAATGGAGGGAAAAATGAAATGAAGGCGTTGGGGATCGATCTTGGGTCCCCAAGTTATATGGATGAAACTTGAATAAATAAAAATGTAAGTGTTGTACAAGGGATTCAAAATCGGGTTCCCTTGACCAAATTATGTATTGATACATAAGTCATACGTGAATAAATGTTAAAAAATAATGTTGCCTAGATAGATCAAAATCAAGATCTTGGCTTTCTTACAAGATGTATATGTATTGTACAACATTATCTTAGAAAGATATGAATCACTTAAAAAAACTATGATACAAGCCTCATGTCTTATATGTATAGACCCATAAGTCTAGCATACCTGTACAATAAGTGAACCCAAGATGTTTGAATGAAATGATGAAACCCTAGAAGGGTCAACTAAGAGTGTGAAACACACTAAATGGCCAAATGCATTGGCATATAATGAAATGAAAATTCACGTAAAAAGGGGTGAGTAATCATGTAGTGTAAATGTGATAAAGCTAATTAATGTGGTTACAACATGATAAGAGGCTAATGTGAAAGATGAGAGCAAACTCAAATGAGCCTAAGTTAATATTACCAAAATGTACTCACTTGTGAGAGTGTAAAGCTAAAGAAGAGACCAGTCTCTATGAACACTCTAACGAAAGTATTGAGATTAATGTATACTTAATACTATATGATGAGATGAGAAAAAATCTATTGAGTTGTGATGTCATCATACTAGAAACAAGCTTTCATAACGTATGAGTTGAATGTAATGAAACTTTATACTGAGCACCGATAGGATAGCTATGAGCGATAATGCCTTCTGTCGGAAAGGGCGGAGGTTCACGTAACTCTCAGGAGATGAGAATGTACGGCATGCCAGGTATGGGTATCCTTATAATTCCTACTGTTTCAACATATACTACCAATATAGGGATCATGAAGGGTTCATTTCCCTATGTACTCTAGCATGTTTTGGGTCACTTGGCCGGTGATTCCACTTATTTTTTTTTATGGGGCAGTCACTGAACTTCATGATGCTCACATGATCTATGTTGGTTAAAGTTAAAGTTCCCAAATGAAGGAATGAGGACAGCCTCAAATGATGCACATAATGATATGAACGACACTAAAGGTGTTAGGATAGGATAATCAAGAGGTGATCTAGACTCAACTAATGACACTAGGTTATTCTTGATCATTGTACAGCAAACCCGAAGAGAATCTTAAACTACATCCTAGGTATGGCTAGTGTTTACACTAGCTTATGAATGAAGGAAATGAAGTACGTGTGAATGAATGAAGCAGACCCAGTGTTTGCTAAAGAAGGCTCCCTAGTTGAGGTCCCATATGTTAAACCCTAATTTTGGGATGTCTTAATGTAAAGTCCAAGATTCCAAGGTCTCATGGCATAGTAAGGAATGATATGAAATATTGATATATCATGGTTTCACAGTATTTTTAATGCTTTTTCCTTAAGTTTAGTGTGTGTCCAAAAGCTTTTTTATGTTGATTTTTATGTAAGTTTCTCTTTATGTGGAGGAATATGTCCAAAGATTAACGCAGACGATTTTGATCAAGAAATGCATAAAAGGTACTAACTACGGAGCTTATGACGGTCCATCGAGCTTGCAACGGTCCGTAGGTAGCAACATAGTGAAGCTGCTGAAGGAAGATGGAGAAGTCTGACCAAGTGTGGGATTACAAAAGTTCATAATGGTCTGTTATAGCCTCGACGATTCATCCTGCTGGTTTGTCGCGATGATTAGAGAGTAGTCCTAATACCAATTTCCAATAAATTTAAGTCTTTTGAAACGGAGACCCTTGACGGACCATCGTGCTTGGAACGGTCCGTCATACCTGCTGTTGAGAGTAATGAAGAGAGCAGTAGAAGAATTCGTAAAGTATGGGACGACGGAGTCCATGACGGCCTGTCGTGACAACGACGGTCCATCTCGAGCTCCATCGACCCAGTCGTATTTTGACAAATTTTCAATAATTAGAGTCCTTCTTTTATTAGGTTTTTGTTTTTTATAAATAGTTCAAAAAACCTCGTTTTTTGGGATTAGACTTTTTGTTGTTAGACTCTTTGTTAGCAACCTCTTTGGTATTAGACTTTTTTATTGTTATAATTTTTTGGAATTGATTGGTTGTGGTTTTGTTGATTAATCAAGTGAATTTCTGGATTTTATTCTTTCTCATCAAAGTAAGTGCATGAATTCTTATATCAAATATATATATATTTATTGTGATTATGTCTATGAGTAACTAAACTCCATAACTAGGGTTGTGGGAACCATGAGTGAATAATGAGGTAAAATCTAACTAAAATAACAATTCAAGAATAGTATCTTTCATGTATTGATAATTCTTTCGTTTAGAAGTCTTTTGAACGGATGGACAACGTTAAAACTCGCCTTAATTCTACTTGCCAGAGCAAGGAGGTAGATAATAGGAAAAGAAATATCAACATAGATTTAGTGTATACTATATAATAGGCTAGTGTCGATTTTTACGAGTTAATAACTTAGTCAAATATCGAATACAATGCTTAATATGAGGTAAAGGTAAGGGAAGTATAGTATCACACATAGCCGGACCAAGGTGCGGAGTATAATTTTCTAGATGCCGGACTACGGATTTAGAAATACATAACTTATCACTTTGCATGCAAGATACTAGGAAAGAATTGTTATAGTTATAATTATCAAGTTAGGAACTAGTGGGGAACACGTAAACCATAGTTACTTTTATTAATCGATTAAACTTTAAGATTTGTTCTGTTAGTTGGTTATTTTAATTAAGTTAGTTATTTTAATTAATTTAGAAATAAAACCCCCCTTTTAATGTCTTTTGTTTTCTAACAAAATAATTGACTAAATAATAGTGATAGTAGATTAAAGTAAAGTCTGAACTATTTCATTTGTTGGAACGATCCCAACCTTATTAGTTGGGTTCTTTACTTGATACGACCGCTTTACTTCTTATTTGAGAAGTAAGTTTGAGTGTATAAAATTTTTGCACCGCTGCCGGGGAAAGTATCTTTTAGATTAAATCAAATTTATTACTAAAGTTTACTCAATATTTTGTTAATTGTAATTTTTTTATTGTTTTTTATTCTTGCAGAACGATCTTCCAGGTATGCCAAATAAATGGAGTAGAAGAGAACCCTTGTTTCCCTACGACCACAAATTAGAGCGTACACTATGAAATATGAATCAAAACTTGGGTATTAACCATGATGATCCAAACCGGAACATCCCAGCTCTAGTTGATGTTGATGGTCAGTTAATACGCGATAATCCGGGTGAAAATCAACAAAGGGGACAAAATCCTGCTCCACGTCCTAAAGAATACTACAAAGTTATGATAATATTACAGATTCTGATGGGCCACTTGTCTTGCCCCCTTTAACATATGGCCACACCTTTGTGGTAACTAGTAGTCTGATGCAATTGCTTACTGCTAGAGGTTTGTTTCTAGGGCTACAATCTAAGGACCCACATGCCCATATAGTTAAGGTAAGGGAAGTGTGCAAAAGCTGTGTAGGAAGGCCTGATTTGGATTTGGATGTCATAGGTCTAAGAGTATTTCCTCTCTCACTGACAGGAGAGTCTACTAGTTGGTTCACTGATCTCCCTTATAACTCAATTTTCACTTGGAACAAACTAAGGGATGTTATCTTAGCACGTTACTACCCGATCTCCAAGAAACTAAACCATAAAGACAAAGTGAACCACTTTATGGCACTACCATGAGAGTCACTTAGTAGTTATTGGGATAGATTCACTTCATTTTTGAGAAGTGTCCCCAATCACCGCATAGATGATGAGTTACTGAAGGAATACTTCTATCGGGGATAGGATGATAATAATAAAGCAGTATTGGATACTATAGCGGGTGGTTCATATGGGAAGTGTCATTATGCCGAGATTGCCGAGAAGTTAGAGAAAATCTCCTAGAATAATAAAGCTTGTAGTACTAGGAAGTTAGATACTGGGAAAAATACCTTCGCAGTGCAATCCACTCACAACCCAGCCATAGATGATATTCGTGAAGAGATGGCTTAGATGAGAACTGAGGTTGGGTTGGTATTAAAACATGTCACTGGGGTTTCCGACTGAGTACCCAAGGCTCAAATCAGGAGAATTGGCGCTAAGGTCAAGGAAACCAAGGTCGGATCTATTGTAACTATAACCGCGAGGGTCTTTATGTTTAAGATGAAAACTACAACCGGGACAAAAACTTCAACAAGGGTAACTATGGTATAGAAATGATAGGAATGGGCCCTATGTTCCTCTTCAAAATCGTGAAGTTACTCCTAGGGATGGTGGAGGTAGTATGGCTCGAGTTTAGGATATGTTGCACAAAATGATAAGGAGGTTTGATGAACTGATGAGCACGCTAAAGAGATAAGGAGTGAATTAGCGGGTATTGGGAATAAAGTCAATACACATTCAATATTGATTAAGAATCTTATATTACAAATGGCTCAATTATCTGCGACTCTGAACACTCGGAAACCGGGCACTCTTTCTAGCAACATTGTTCAAAATCTGAAAAATGATGGACACTGTAAGACAATCACTACTCGCGGTGGTAAGCAAATCATTCACCCACCTATGCCGTCTAAAGCGGAAAAGGTGAAAAAAGATAATGATAAAGTGGTAGAGGTTCGTTGTGAAGTAAAAGACATCACTAGAAAAGATGTTGAAGTGCCTGAAAAGGTAAATCCCATGCCTAGACCACCACCTCTATTTCCTTAAAGATTAGTGAAAAGACCGAGAATTGTAAATATCGGCGTTTTATAACAATGTTGAAGCAACTTTTTATCAATGTTCCTGTGGTAGAAGCTGTAGAACAAATGCCCGGTTATGCAAAGTTTATGAAAGATCTAGTTACAAAGAAAAGATTGGTAACTTTTGAGGATGATGATAGAATGCAGCATTGTAGTGCTATTGCTACAAGATCTCTGGTGCAAAAGAAAAAAGATCCGGGTGCATTCACTATTCATTCTACAATCGAGTTATTACATTTTGTGAAAGCATTATGTGATTTGGGGGCAAGCATAAATCTCATGCCCCTCTCGATTTACAAGAAGTTGGGTTTGGCTGATGCAAAGCCCACTTTGATACGGCTATCGATGGAAGATCAACATCAAAAGGCCTATAGGGATACTCCATGATGTGCTAGTAAAAGTGGAGTCATTCATATTTCTAGCATATTTTGTTATTCTAGATTGTGAAGTCGATTTTGAAGTGCCTATTATTCTTGGGAGGCCATTCCTTGCTACGGGTAGAGCTTTAGTTTATATGGAAAAGAGACAGATGAAATTTTTGTTGAACAATGAAGAAGTGACCTTCAACATTTGTAGGTCCATGAGGTAGAGTGGTGAGATCCAATTGGTATCTGCTATATCCTACAAAGTTGGTGAGTAATCCGAGACACAAATAGAAGAACGTCTAGGTGTAGAAGCATTAGCGGCAGTGATAATGAATTTTAATAACGATTGCATTGAAGAGTATGAGTCATTAGTCGCGGCTCTTGATCGAGGTGATGTTAGGTTTAAAACAAAAGAAATATGAGTTCGACATGAAGAATCGCGAGTCTCCACCCGCGAAACCATCTATAGAGGAGACTCCAAAGTTAGAACTAAAAGCTCTCCAACTTCATCTTAGGTATGAATTCTTAGGAAACAATTACACTTCGCGGGTAATCATTGAATCACATCTAAATGAACAACAAGTTGAGAGTTTGTTAAAAGTGCTAAAAAGGTTCAAAAGAGCTGTTGGGTGGACTATTGTGGACATTATTGGGATCCCTCCTTGTATCTGTTCTCATAAAATCCAACTCATGCCCGATCATATGCCAAGTGTTGAGCACCAGAGACGCATAAATCCACCTATGCAAGAGGTCCTGAAGAATGAAATCATTAAATGGTTTGATGTCGAAGTAATCTATCCGATCGCCGATAGTAGTTGGGTATGCTCTGCTCAGTGTGTACCTAAGAAAGGGTTAATGACTGTAGTCCCCAATGAGAAAGTTGAACTTGTTCCAATGAGACCGGTTAATCAATGAAGGGTGTGTATGGATTACTGTAAATTAAAAGCATGGACCGAAAAATACCATTTACCTATGATCTTCATGGATCAGATGTTTGATAGACTTGTCGGAAAAGGGTGGTACTGTTTTCTTAATTGATATTCAGGGTATAATCAGATTTCTATTGCACCAAAAGATCAAGAAAAAACCACCTTTACTAGTCCATATTGGACCTTTGCATTCAAGAGAATGTCGTTTGGGTTGTTCAATGCACCCGCCATATTTCAGAGATGTATGATTCGATATTCTCCGGCATGGTGGAACATACTATTGATGTTTTTATGGATGATTTTTCTGTGGTTGCTGAATCATTTGAGCGGTGTTTGAACATTTTATCTGAGTTTTTTATGAGATGTGAAGACTGCAATTTAGTACGAAATTGGGGAAAAGGCCACTTAATGATGAAAGAAGGTATTGTTTTGGGTCATCACATTTCATAAAAGAGCATAGAGGTTGATCGAGCATAAGTCGATGTAATAGAGAGACTTCCCCCACCTATCTCTGTAAAAGGTGTGAGAAACTTTCTTGGGCATGCAGGTTTCTACCGGAAATTTATCAATGATTTTTCAAAAATTGCACATCCATTATGCAAACAACTAGAGAAATTTTGTAAATTTTATTTGTATGAATACTGTCTTAAAGCATTCGGCGAACTAAAGGAAAAACTGGTGTCGGCACCTATCATTATTTCTCCGGATTGGGGTTACTTTTGGTGTAGTATTTGGACAAATAAGGAAAAAAATCCTTCACCCCATTTACTATACTAGTAAAGCACTAAATGAAGCCCAGAAAAACTACACAGGGACTGAGCAAGAACTCCTTGCAATAGTCTTTGCTTTAGAAAAATTTCACTTCTATTTGCTAAGTACTAGAGTTATAGTGCGTACAGACCATTCAGCATTGAGATATTTGATGTAAAAGAAGGATGCAAAATCGAGGTTGATTCGTTAGGTATTACTGCTACAAGAATTTCACTTTGAAGTAATGGATAGAAAAGGGACCAAAAATCAAGTTGCTGATCACTTGTCACGTCTAGAATATGAAGCTATGAGAGAGTTAGGGTATAAGAGTGATATTGATGATACTTTCCCCGATGAGCATGTATTGGCTGCCTCACAAGACTTGATTCCATGGTTTGCAAGTTTCGCGAACTATCAGGCTAGTGATATTATTCCACCGGACATGTCTTTTCATCAAAGAAAAAAATTAATGTATGATGTGAAGAAGTTCTTTTGGGATGAACCATACTTCTATAGGATTTGTGCCGACGGGCTTATTCGGTGTTGTGTTCTAGAATTTGAGATGTTGAGTGTTTTAGAGGCATGACATTCCTCACCCGTTGGTGGACATCATAGCGGTATCTGAACTGATCATAAGATATTACAATGTGGTTACTATTGGGCAACTCTTTATCAAGATGCTCATGAGTTTGATGAAGCATGTGATAGATGCCAAAGAGATAGCTACATTTCTAGAAAGCAAGAGCTCCCTCTAAACCCCATTCTTGTGATTGAGTTATTTGATGTTTGGGGTATTGATTTTATGGGTCCTTTTGTGAGTTCTCATGGAATGAAGTATATTTTAGTAGCGGTTGATTATGTATCTAAATGGGTGGAATGTATCGCCCTCGCAAACAATGAAGGGAAGAGTGTCACTGTGTTCTTGAAAAAGAATATATTCTCTCGATTTGGTACCCCAAGAGAAATTATTAGTGATGGGGGATCCAACTTTTGCAACAAAATTGTTAAACGTATTACTGGAGAAATATGGGGTTCTCCATAATGTGGCAACTCCTTACCATCCTCAAACTAGTGGGCAAGTTCAAGTGTCAAATAGGGAGATCAAACAGATATTGTCAAAAACAGTGAACGCTAGTAGAACGGATTGGTCAAGGAGGCTTGATGATGCTCTTTGGGCCTTTCGGACAGCATACAAGACTCCCATAGTTATGTCCCCATACAAAATTTTATATGGGAAAGCTTGTAATCTTCTGGTTGAATTAGAGCATAAAGCCATGTGGGTTATGTAGAAGTTTAAAATGGATTGGAACGAAGCTGCAGAACAATGGTTTATTTGGTTGAATGATGTCAATAAATTTCGCCTGAAAGCTTATAAAAGCTCAGCTCTCTACAAAGAAAAGATGAATAAGTACCATGACCTAAAAATTGAAATACGAGAGTTTAAGGTTGGGGATTTGGTGCTTGTATTCAATTATAGGTTGCGCTTATTTCTGGGCAGGCTCAAGTTTAAATGGACCGACCCTTACTTGGTTACCCAACTATACCGTCATGGAGAAGTTGAGTTGGAAGCCAAGGATGGTGTGCGGTTTAAGGTAAATGGACAATGAATAAAAATCTATCTTGGGCATGCGGAATTGGCAAATGAAGTGATCGAGCCATACCATCTTGATGAGGTCTGAGTAATCAAGTGTCAGTCGTGCCGCGACGTTAAATCAGGCTCTGGTTTGGAGGCAACCCAATACTTATGGTTTTCTTTCTAGTAATGGTAGAATTTTCTACTAATGGGTTTAAAATTTGCAAGCACATCACCAGGAAATTCGGCTGAAAATCACTCTGCTCACTCACTGACGGATACATCTACGGATCGTCACGCATGCGACGGACCGTCCCATGAATCTGTTGGGCCAGGTACAATTTTTATTTATTTTCGAAACTAGGTCACACGCGACAGAAACAATGACGGACCATCGCATATGCGACGTAGCGTCGTCGGGGTCTCATTTCGTCATTAATAAGAGTATCCGACCCGACCCCGCTGGGGGTATTTTAAAAATTGTTAACATTTAAAAAAACCCACCCCTTTATTTCACCCATTTCCTTCCCTCTTTCTCCCATTTCCCTCCCTTTTAAACTTCCAACTTCCTACCTCTCTTATCTATCAATTGATCACTTCCCCAGTTCCCGAATTCCGAAAATCTACTCTCTACTTGTCGGAGTCTGCTTCCGTGGTTCTATTAGTGCTAGCCAAGTACGTCACAAGCATGTCTTTCTCCTATTCTCAGGTATGTGTCTCTTATTTCTACCCATTTACATTGCATTTTTGTTTTTCAATTACTATTAGCTATTTCTTATTGATGGGTCTTCATTCTTTGATCCAATTTTGTCAGACCTAGGTTGAGAATCCTCAAATTGACTCGTTAAAACTCTAGAAATAGGTGTTTTAGCATTGCTAGGCATTTGGGTTCGAAACATATAGGTTAACACTAAGTATTCCATGTGAGTCACAGAGGATAAATGTGGCATCATCAGTTCTGTCACTAAATGACACAATGAGACCCTGATGACGGACAATCGTACCCACGATACACCATCATGGGGTCTGTTACAACACCACAAATACCCCACTGTTCATTTTATCCAAGTGTCCACCAAAGGACATATGCGACGGACCGTCATTCCCACGACGGTTCGTCCTACGACCGTTCTGGTTGTCAGAGACCCTATTCCTAAGGGTCTCCAATTTTCTCAAAGTGTCCACCAACAGACACATGCAAAGGACTTTCGTTCCCACGATTGTCCGTCCTTCACAACCGTTCTGGTTTCTGAGACCATATTCCTAAGGGTCTCTTACTTTTTCTAAGTGTCCTCTGACGGACTTCTAAGATGGACCGTCATACCCGCGATGGTCCGTCCTGCACCACCGTTTTGGTTGGCAGAGACCCAATTCCTAAGGGTCTCAAAAATTTTCTAAGTGTCCTCTGACGGACATCTAAGACGGACCGTCATACGCGCGACGGTCCGTCCTGCACAACCGTTCTGGTTGTCAGAGACCCTATTCCTAAGGGTCTCCAACTTTTTCTTACTGTCATCTGATGGACATCTACAACGGCGGTCATACTCTTGATGATCCGTCCTGCACAATCGTCATGACGGTCAGAGACCGTTTTCCTAAGGGTCTCAATTTTTTTTTTGAACTGTCCTCTGATGGACATCTACGATGGACCGTCATACCCTCGCAGTCCGTCATTTACTAACCTTCATGAGGTCAGAGACCCCCTCCTAAGGGTCTCCATACTTTTTTTAAGTGCCCTACGATGGTCATCGATGACGGACCATCATTATCATGACGGTCCGTCCTGCTTATCCGTCATAACTGTCAGTGACTTTCCTTGAGGGGTCTCCACATAAATATAGTTTTAAGTAAGACATTACAGACCCCATAACGGTCCGTCGTACTCACTACGAGCCGTCACCTTGTCCGTCGTGTTTCACTGTTACTACATAAATGTCATTACACATTTGCTCTTATATTTATTTTTTGTTGTTTTTTCTTGTCTTGATTGCTCCTTCTAGTGCTAATATTTATTCTTTACATGTACTATCTCTAATGGCACCAAAAAAAGATTAAGTTTACGCACGTGGGCGTTCAAAGTCTATCGCCCCGTCTGCCCGACTTGTTATAGGTTTTGATGATGAGCATGATCCCAAGTATGTTCCCCCCGGAAACTACCACTCCATCACGAGTTGCACGTGCAACCAGAGCTACGCCCAAAAAGGTTGCATCCGGCATAGTCACTGCCTCCTATTCTGATTACGAGCGCACACTGACCGGCACACCTTCTGGGTCAGCTACACATGAGGAATGAGCGTTTGTCTCCTTAGGAGTTTCATGGTCGGAGGAAGCCTCCGGGTCCGCAGAATTCCCTGCACCCGCCACAGCTGCACTGTCTGCCTCGTCTAATGAGGCTGACAGTTCAGATTCCACATGAGGATCACCGACTGGTTCTCTCACCTCGGTTGCCGACCAGCCCAACCGTGGTGTGTTGACGATTAATACCAAGTGTATTGAGACACCAGGTTTCTAAATGATAAAGGCGTCATCACACGAACCCTTACACTAGAGAGGCGGGTCCTTACAGGAAGTCTCCCCACCATGCCAGAGATCCATAATTTCGTCACCAGACAGCGACTAGACTGGAAAGCTCGTTCTTTATGCCTCTATAGTGAGGAGTTGGTGGGAGAGTTTTACGCCTCTTACGTGGCTACTCTCTAATCACAGATTGAGAGGCGGGCTGCCCCCGCCAAACAAGCCCAACTTGAGCATGTCCGAGTACGCGGCGTACAGGTCGACATCTTCCTGCCCGCAATTTGCCGTTATTTGTACGGCGAGGATACTGATGCCAAGAGGATCCCTATCACCGCCGAGTTCGACTACCGGTGGAAAATTGTAAAAGATGGCCAATTCTTGCGGGAGCCATTGATGAGAGAGACCAACAAGAGGTGGATGGCCCTGAACTTGTCTATTGATGAAGAGGGTGCCGACTGGGTAGCAGAGTCGAAGGGAGCCATAAAGAAGGCTAACTTGACCTTCACAGCTAAGTTCTTATTGTTGATTGTTCGCCACTGCCTTTCCCCCACAGGTGCTGATAATATAATCTGGGATCGCGCAGTTCTTATGGCGGCGATGATAGCCGGGTTTTAGGTGGACTTTGCTTGGCTTCTACACGCGTTCATGCACGAGAGAGCTTTCAAGGTCACAACTACTTACCCGTTTCCGTGCATGATAGTTTCCTTATGCAGGTCCGCAGGTGTGCCCATCTAGTACATTAATCAACTCAAGACTCTGTTGGGCACTGTTGATATCGTCCTCATCAGGGATGAGGCTAACGAGTTTGATCTACGCAGAGGGCCCAGTCCAGAGTTTCCTCCACTTGGTGAAAATCAGGATGATACGGTAGTACATGCTCGAACGGCTACCCAGGCTGCTTCTAAAACCGCCGATGTTACACCGGTCGAGTCTATCTCGGGTAGTAGCACTGCCTCCTAGCTCCTCTCGCTCAGCCCCATTCCCCGCTCTAGTCCTGCTTTTTAGTGTCCAGAAACTAGAAGCAGATGACTACACTTCTGCATCACATCCATCCTTGGAAGCACAGGTCTATTGTTGAGGTGAAGGAGCGCTTGGAGCGTAAAATGGTCCAGCACATAAAGCGGAAGATCTCTGAGGTTCATCAGCGCTTGGACGCTTTTGAGTTGAGGGTGGTAGCTTGTCCATCCCCTCAGGTGGACGTGTCGACCCTTCAGGCTGCGGTTGAGAGTCTGCGATTGGATATTGGTATGATCCTAGAGGCTAGGGTGCCTGAGTCTAAGGCCCCTTTTGCAGAGCCTGCTGAGGACATAGTTATGGCTACCTTATTTTCAACTTCTGAGATTCCACCACCTACCTCTCGAAATCATGCCAAGAGGCGCAAGGGTCGAGGGAAGGATGAGGCTAGAGCACGGAAGAAGGAGCGCCATGAGATTGAGGCTACGAGGAGAGCCTCGTTTGCTGATTAGGAGGCGCGTCAGATCAGGGTTGTAGAATCAGCTGCTGGGGAATATAGATCTAGAGATATGGGGACCGCGGGAGGCACTACTGATAGTGTTGTTGCTGATGAGGACACTAATGAGGGTGTCCAGACTACAGAGGTAGTGGGTTCTGGGAATCGGACCCACCAGCTTGCTAATCGTCGGTGCTTTACGCCCCAGGTTTGCTTCACCTACAACTCTCGTATTTCAGTTTTTATATGAATTGGGGACAATTGCATATCCTTTTGTTGGGGGTTGGGTAAAAGGAAAGTGAGTGCTAAGGTGAAGCCTGAGTAGCCCAATTCACGATCCTCTTTCGGGGTTTTCTTGCATGTGTTCCTTACCCCCAAGAGACTGATTATTTTTATTGTTGAACTGGCATGTATATATCTTGTGTACATAGAAGAACTCTGAAGCATGATGTAATGAAAATAATGCATGACTAGACATAGTAATTGATAAATCTGTGGCTTTAAGCATGACATAGAGATACACAACTGCTTGACTATAAGTCTAAAATTCGAACTAGGTGTGTGATAATCTGGTAGAGTAATCAGATGTCAAGTGTGTGTGAGGAAGATTTGAATAGTCCACTATTTGTACTGATCTAGAACTTGCCTGGGTAGTCCTGCTAAAAGTAAGTTGTAATAGACAATAAGGAAAGCATCATAGGCGCTTGTTCAATATAGCCAATTTTTAGCCTAAATAAAAAAACAAATGAAATTAATCCCTCGTTGATCCAAATTATTTGATCATACACTACACCTTTCTTTTTTACCCAAACTAATCTTTTCTAGGAATAATGTGTTGGACCTGGTCTCTCCTTGGACATGTGCACCTCAGCTTATGACAAAAGCATAAGTTGAGAGTGGCTAATGCAATAAACAACCTTTTTATGTCCCTTACCCAATTGTGGGTATTGTGTACTTTGACTCATGGCAAAGCCATGAGTTGAGGGTGGCTATTATGAGGAATGCTCTGGAAAGTGGGGTTGAAAGAACATAGAGAGAGAAAGAACAAAAGTAAAGTGACTCAAGAACCAGTTGAAACAAAAGTGAAATAAAATGATAACAAGTGGTATGTTTAGCCGATATGTCAACAAGGGAAAAAAAGTCACTAAAATATATCAAAACATACCCTACCTAACCCTGAGCCTATGTTACAAGCTAAGAAAGTCCTATTGTGATCCTAAGAGTTGTATAGCGAACGTAAAGCAGTGAAAATAAGTCAACCTTATGGAAATATGTATGAATGAGTTGTAAATTTGATCTTAGAGTGAGTAGTTGAAAAGTAATCCTTATACTCAAACTGAAATAATTGTGTGAAAAATGAGGATGTTGTTTTGAAGTGAGGACACTAGTTGGAATACCTCAAATATTAGCACCTCGGTGAGAAATTGAAGAGGATAGGTGTTAGTGCGTAGTAAGTCTGTGTCATGGTCTGATTCCAAATAATTCAAGCCTAATAGTGATAACATGCATAAATATGATGAGAATGATCGGGATTCATAGCCAAATGATTGCAAAAGCTAAAATATGGATACTATTGTACAAAGATTTTGTTGTGAGTCATAGTGCGTCACTTCAGGACAAACAATGAATTTAAGTTGAGGGTGTTGATATACCATGGTTTCACGGTATTTTTAATGTTTTTTACTTAAGTTTAGTGTGTGTACAAAAGCCTTTTTGTATTGATTTTTATGTAAAATTCTCTTTGTTTGCAGGAAATCTTTCCAAAGATGAACGTGGATATTTCTGAGCAAGAAATGCATAAAAATTACTACCTACAAAGCTTATGACGGTCCGTCGAGCTAACAACGGTCCGTAGGTGGCAACATAGTGAAGCTGCTGAAGAAAGATGGGGAA
Organism: Solanum peruvianum; assembly: GCA_027705065.1. Lineage (NCBI taxonomy): Eukaryota > Viridiplantae > Streptophyta > Magnoliopsida > Solanales > Solanaceae > Solanum > Solanum peruvianum. Next base: position 43,926,381 of record JAKWJD010001759.1, on the reverse strand, counting down.
GTATGACCAAGTGTGAGATTACAAAAGTTCATGATGGACCGTCATAGCCTCGACAGTCCGTCCTGCTGGTTCATCGCGATAATTAGAGAGTAGTCCCAATACCTAATTTATAAGAAGTTTAAGTGTTATGGAACAGAGACTTTTTGATTGTTACACTTTTTCTGGAATTGATTGTTGGTGATTTTGTTGATTAATCAAGTGAATTTGAGGATTTTATTCTTTCTCATCAAAGTAAGTGCATGTATTCTTATATTGAATATATGAATATTGTGATTATTACTATGAGTAACTTAACTCCATAACTAGGGTTGTGGGAACAATGGGTGAATAATCAGGTAAAATCTAACTGAATTAACAACTCAAGAATTGTATCTTGCATGTATTGATATGTCTTTCGTTTAGAAGTCTTTTTAACTGAAGGCCAACGTTAGAACTAGCCTTAATGCTGCTTGACGGACAAAGGAGGTAGATAATAGGAAAAGAATTATCAACATAGATTTAGTGTATACTATCTAATATGCTAGTGTCGATTGGTATGAGTTAATAACTTAGTCAAATATCGAATACAATGCTTAGTATGAGGTAAACGTAAGGGTTAGTATAGCAACATACATAGCCGGACTAAGGTGCGGAGTGAAATTTTCTATAAGCCGGACCAAGGATTTAGAAATACATAACTTATTACTTTGCATGCAAGATACTAGGAAAGAATTGTTATAGTTAGAATTATCATGTTAGGAACCTGTTTGGAACACGTAAATCCTAGTTACTTTTATTAATCGATTAAACTCCATGTTTTGATTCTGTTAGCTGGTTATTTTAATTGAGTTAGTTATTTTCATTAATTAAGAAATAAACCCACCCCTTTTATGGTCTTTTGTTTTCTTAGGAAATAATTGACTAAATAATAGATTAAAGTTAAGTGTGAACTATGTCCTCGTGGGAACGATCCCAACTTCATTGGTTGGGTTCATTACTTGATACGACCACTTTACTTCTTATTTGAGAAGTAAGTTTGAGTGTATCAAATATGTTATGTGTTATATGCGATATGCTATGTGCTATGTGTAAGTTGTTATGTGTTGTGTACAATATTATACGTATGATGATGCATGTTACTCACATGGAATGACTTTCCTAAACCAAATTTGGCAACTCCCCTGACTTTTAAAATTCAAATTTGCGAAGTCCGCTCACATTCCAAATTCAAATATGGCAAGTCCCCTGACTTTCCAAATCCCTATTTGGAAAGTCCACTTACTTGACTTTCCTTAAATCATGTTGTTGGAAAAGAACTATTCTTACACTTGCATGTCCTTTGTGTGTGCTTGAATATACCCATACTTCGTAAAAGTGTGTACTAATTCCATACAACTCTACATTTTTAGGAGTAGGCACAGGTGGACGTTAGAGCTTACAGATCGACGCTGAAGCTATCCGAACGTGGAGCATTCATCCGTACATGGTAGGCCCTCATGCATTCGAGGATGATTTCCCATTGTATTCTACCTTAGTTATAGGATTGAGCTAGTGGAGTATGTTCCATTAGCGTTTCTTTCGCGTTTATTTCAGACGTTGTGTTAGTGCCATTTTGGCAAGTATACACTTACTGCAGTATTGAACTATTTGTTTCATATTATGTTCTTAATGTTGGATGGTTGATAGTGAACGTAGATGAATTTAAGTAGAATGACTTACATCATGTTACGAAACAAAAAGTTCAAATTTTACGCTAAAATTAACCTAAATGAAGTAAGGATGACATATGTAGGCTTGTACGCATCCTCAGAGAGGTCAACGACGCCGATCTCGTCTAGGGTCTAGATTCCAATCGTGATACGGATATTGATAGACCTCATTTAGAATCTCAGTTATCTTTTCGATTTCAAGGGTGAGCTAGTTTTTCTGGTCTTCCTTGAATTTTTTTTTTAGTCCTCTCTTTTCAGATGCATATTATTATTAAGGTGTTCTTTAGTTTTTGGTGTTGTACCCCTTGTTCCTAGACTTGTCCATAGTGTAATTTATGTAAATTGACTTTAAGGTTCTAGGCTAATTTTATGCATAGTTTTGGTTTATTTAACTTACTGATGTTACTTAAAACACTAGTTTTAGATTATTTGCTTTAGTTGTATAATAGTAGTCGTTCTCCCACAGGAAGGTCATTGTGGGTGCTAATCACAACGGTTTGGTTGTGACAGAATGCAAAAACAAAGTACTTATCATGAATAAAACATGTTGAATTCTATATTGATAGAAGTGTTTAAAACCTGGGTCAATGAACTAAGAGTCTGACTGTGGGAGATACTATTAGTAAAAACCTTCTTTGGTCTCTACAAAAATGCCAACGAGAGGAAAAATTGGGTCCAGAAAAACTTTTTCATTGTATTAGAAATTATCAAACCTTGTGCAGATTTTGAGGAAATTTGAGTCATCAAGGTGTTGGAAAATTTTTTAGTAATCCGATGGTGTAAATGTAATTTCAATTACATAATCGCTTAGATAACTAGTTGAGGAACCCATACAAATTTACAGAATGGAATTACGATAAATAGATCTCTGCGAAATGATATTAGCGTTATGGGCATATTTACAAGCGTAATGGTTTTGAAGAGGGTTATAAAAATTGAGAATTGAAATTTCTCAACAGGGTTATGTCTGCCTTTTTCCCATTGTAGAGGGATTTGGGCTGTCGTATCCCCGCCGCTACAACGGGATGAGTGCCGTTGTAGAGGATGACACGTGACTTAAAGTCATAGTATTTTTTGGGAGGGCTCATTGGTCCAAAAGGTGTCATTGTAGTGGGATTGATGTCGTTACAGCGGGATAGGTGTCGTTATAGCGGGACATATCTCAATTAAATCGTAAATAAAACCCCTGAACGATGTTATTTGTCACTTTTTGACTTTTAGATCTAAAGAACGAACCCTCGGCTATTAAAACTCATTTGTCACAGTTTTTAAAGCTAAAAGTAAGCTTTTCACTCTCAAAATTCATCTTTTGATCCATAAAACATAATAGAATGAGTTAATATTGACGGAAACCGGTTTCTTTATACATTTTATTGGCCAAGTAATCTTAATTTGACTTTTAGAGAACATAGGTTCGATCTAAGGTTAATGAAATTGTTAGTAATCCTAGTAAAAGTGATTATCTATGGATTCCCTATTTATCAATCGTTTTTAGACTACGAATAAAAAAAAATTGAAAAGCGAAGGATAAAGTATCTTAGGGTTGAAGATTATTATGTCGGTGATGGTTGTGATTTCATGATTGTGTAATGTATGCACGTTCTTACTTAATTTTTATATTTGTGTCTATATGAATGATGGAATCTTGTTAACGTTTTTTGTAACATTGATAGATGAGTAATATAGTCATGAAATAATTATGTAAATGTATGATCTTGTAACCCCCAAGAAATTTCTACGACCTATTCTAGAGCGTCACCTATTTAATTATATTAAAAATATTCTTTTTAGACGTAGAATAATGTAATAACTTAATTTAGTAGTATTAGATTCTAAACGTCAAGGGACGACCATGACATCCGGAAACAAGCGAAATTGAACTAGTAAATGTCCTTATTTTTTTGAATGTTTAGGAGTGTCGTATAAAGTCTTAAACTTGTACAAATACATAAAATAGGTAAATAATGTTTATAGTATCAAAATTTCCAGTTACGACCCCCAAAAGACCACCCTAGGGGACCCTGAGGAGACTAAATCGTTGGAAAGGGGCTGCAAGGCAGCGACCAAACAACCTCTTTTTGGAGGTGGTTACGCTACATGCAAATGAAAAAATTTTCCCACGACATGGGGCTTTAAAGATCCTCTCATACTCAAATGAAATTTCAAAAAAAAAATCTGGAAGTGACCCCGCGATGCGCAGCCATGTCTTTGATTTGGTCACGACATTTTTATGTCAATGTGAATTAACGAATAGGTAATTAAGTGAGGGGTATTTTGGGTATTTTAGTGGAGGGGTTTATATAGAATTTAAGTCAGTTTTACCCACCTAAATCAAATCCCCAAGTTGAAATCCAAATCACTCTCACTTCTCTATAAATTCTCTCATTATTCAGCCTTCATTAAAAAGCATTGAAGCTTAAACAAGAAGACCAAATACCCAAGTTTTCTAATCAAATTCACGTCTTTAGAATCTTTGAGGAATTATTTCTTTCACGCGTGGGATTTTTTCCCCAAGATGTCCCTTTAAATATTGTTTACAGACATCCCCAAATCTAGTGTGTTTTATCTATACATGGGTCTTCTTTGAAAAACTAAATTAGGAATCAATTGTTTGTGAATTATGATCAATTAATGTTGTTTATGTATATAATGAAGGTTAATTCTTTTTATTTACTCAATATTCCCATGGAACGATGTTCTTCCCCAATTCCAAAAAAACCTTGAATTGATATGGTAAATTTTGATGATGTTGAACATGTTAATTGGTAATATTGTGTTAATTATAGTATTGCTTCATGAATTACCTTGGGTTATTTATTGATTATACATTCTTGCGAGATTGAAAAAATGATTTCCCGTGAAGGGCAAGAAGGTAGGAATATTGGGTATTTCTTGAAGCCAATTATGTAAGATAAATTATTTGGATAGTAATGATGTTGTAGCTAATATGTTGTGGCTGTTTTGATGACAAGTTTCCCTCATCCTTAATCTTGTACTCTTGAATTATCTATGAAGTATGAATGTATGTTATGTTGTGATGGTAACATAATTGAAAGGTAGTTCTCATGATTATCATGAAATGGCTATAGTGTTTCCAAAGTGAAAGGATTGTTCTCACTTGTGATCACCTATGAGCTATTATGATAAGATGTTTACATAGCAGTCTATTAGAGAAAAATATGAACTTGTATGATGAATAAAGATTTTTACTAAAGTGGATAGATGCTTGGCATCGAAATGGAATGGAAATGAGATGGGGGTCTCACGTTTAGTAAGTCTTTCTCCCCACAGGGGTTTTGTTCACGTTTAGCAAGTTTGGATTCCCAATGTATGTTCTTTCTCATGAGATGGAAACCCCCACGTTTAGCAAGTTAGGATTTGTAATAACAATCTCCCTTACCCTTAAATATGTGCCCACATGGGACTCTATCTTAGGTGATCAATCTAGATAGCTATGTACGAAAGGTTACACCTTAGGCAAGTATTAACCCTCTCTTTTTGGTATGGGAGTAGGACACTGGATTCCATGTTGATCACATGGTCTAATGTCGGTTATTTCAAAATCTTTCCTTAATGTAAAAGTAAATGAATAAAGGAAATGTATGAATTCTCATTAGGCTATTTCTTGAGGGATTTTCTTTGTAGTGTGAGGGAGGGTATGAAACTTCTCTTACACATTGTACTTGTGGGATCCTAAGGGATGTTTCTAGTAGTTTTCTTTTTTGATTATGTTTATGATGACGCATGTACATTAAATTATGTATGATTTTTTTAAATATTGTATGTTATGATAAAATATAAGATTATAAATGTATGTATAAGGTTGGTTCCTTAATGTGATACTTCGCTTTGAATAGGGTTATGAGGTTATATTCTTTAGATTACACAAGTATTGCTTGGGTAGTGTACATGTTGGGTTAGCTTTTGATTCTCACTTTATGTGTATATTGGATTTAATTGGTAAAAAGCATGTTTTTTACTAAAATGACCTTTTATACATGCATTAATCGTTTTTATGCATAGAAGCCATACTTAGTACATGTGATGTACTAACCCATATTTTCCCCTTTTCCCAAACAATGTATGTTTGGGCCATTGAAGAATCAAGGAAACTTTTCAAGGATACTTGGATCTTACTTTTCCAAGTTGATGAGTCCTCATGTCTGGAAACAAGACTCTTATGATCTAGATTTTACTTCTTTGCTTATGTTGGAGACATTACTGTATTTCCTAGTTCTAGACTCTTTGTTGATGTAAAGGCTATGTCCGAAAATTACTTTATTCCTATGTTTAGATGGTATGAAGTGAAAAGGTTAGATTCTATTTTCATTTATAAAGAGAAGTGAACTTTCAAAGTAATAGTTTTAAATTTTTCCGCATTGTTATTCTACGATACATGCTATGACAAATATTAAGGGATTTTCTAAATTCTCTTTGAGGACGAAGATGCGCGTAACGTCTAGTGGGTGCTCCCCGATCGTTACAAACTTGGTATTAGAGCACAAGGTTGAGAATAATGTAGGATTGATGTCACAAAACCACGTCAAGTAGATTATTATTTAAGGGTGTGAAGTGTGCCACACTTATGAATGAGAGTCTACGAGATTCTTTGGAACTTTCACACTTTTAACATTCATTAATCGTGTCCAAGATTCTTACATCTACCTAGTACTTTATTATAATCCTTTTCTTATGCTTATAGGCAATGAATACAAGAAGGAATAATGCTCGAACGGCCGAGGAGGATAATGCGCATAAGGAGATTCCCCCTCAATCTCCTCAAAACCCTTAAGTTTCTATGAAAGAAGGGGCTATGTCTAATGTTGAGATAAGGGCGGCTATTCATAGCTTGAATCATGTGTTAGCCACTCAAGCATAACACTTTAAATGTCTAAGACCCAATCTAGAGCCTCAAATAATAAACTTGTCTTTATAAGACTGTATTAAGACCTAAAATAATATATATATACATATAAAACATTTAGCAAGTGTTAGAGTAAAAACATCAAGGAACGTCCATGACATTCGGAGACTAGTGAAAAATAGAGGTTAGTGTTCCTTGGCATGGTTTAAGGGATTTTAAGAGCCTGAATTCAATGAAATTTGAAGAAAGGTGTTAAACATTTTTTAGAGTGTGTTTAGTGTCAAAACATCCGGGTACGACTCCCCAAGACCACCCTAAGGGTTCTTGTAGAGGACCCTTCAATCTGACCAAATGTTGACAATTTCATACTCGCCAAACGATAAACCAATTGACGAGCCATCGATGGGTCTACGGTACATTGATAGTGGATATTTTTCCAGACTGATCATGCTTCAAAGGGTCCTAAAACAGACTCTCTGAACTCATGGACGACTTTTTAGCATGGGTCGTCGACAGACCTAGTACGTCAGACAGTCGCCACTTGGTCTATGTTTCACTGTAATGATTTTTGTTAAATCATTTAAGTAGTTAATTGGTTCGGTGGTTAGTTAAGGGTAAGGGTGTGTTTAATTAAGTTAGTTAATGGACTGTATAAATACCTAACTCTCATTAAACTAACTTAACACACTTCAATTCCCAAACGCAAAATCCTTGTCCTTCTCTCTACGTTCTCTTTTTATTACCAAAGATCTCATTGAAGATTATTCAATGTAACTATGCCACCAAGATTCAAATTTATTTCCATAAATCTTTTAGGATGTTTAAGGTATGGAAGCTCTTCGTCTTTGGGACTCCTTTCCCTGAACGATTCTTCAAAATTGATTTTCTAAAATTGAAAAAACATTGGTTTCATTCCTCATTCTAAATTGATATTTCTAGCTGTATTGTTATTACTTTCTATTGATTATTATATTTATTATTATTTAATTAGGGAATTTCTTCATGTTATACCTAATTGTATAGAAGAAATCATGAATTGACCTTATCTCCCTAATTGTAGGTTATGAATTGATGGTCAATAGGTTAGTAATGATGCAATTGAATTACTTCTTGTGTTAATTAATTTTGTATGATTCTACCAAATCTATTAATGTATAAATATGGTTGGTTAACAGTGAGACCATGGAAGAAGGCTTGTAAAGGAAAATTTGTAAGACTTTTGATCTTGAATCCTTACTTCAATTGTGATTTCTTGTACTTGATGATGATGTTACATTGAAGTGATGGATTTTAGTTGATGATGATTTTTGATTGAAGTATTAATTGTGACTATATTAGATAGGTGATGGTATGATGAATATAATTGAAATGTCTAGATTATGTGGATTGTGAGATTATGATTAAGGTATGATGATACAGTGTTTATTGTAGATTACATATGTGACTTACTTTGACATGATGATGATAATATCTTAATCTCACATATGAGGGTAGTATTGAAAGGAAGTTCTCATGCAATTCCAAATGATCTAAAGATTATGATATACAAGGGGTTAGTCTCCTATGACCTATACTAAACTTTGATGATTAATAAAGGCTTAAAGACATTTTCAAAAGGGACTTTAGCAAATCATCGAGTGAACTAGTTATAAGAGGTGTCCCTTCCCAATGTAGGAAGGAAGGTTCACAATAATTCTCATGAGATAGAGATTACAATACAATTGTGCATAAATAGGGTGTCAAGTATGTCTCCTAGTTCTTAAACTATGTTGCCCCCATTGGAAGATTAGCTAGTGAATCCACCTAGAATGCTATGTTAATGTTTTAGTTCTACCTTGGCAAGTAGATCACCTTCTTTCGGTGTCCTGTTTCATGACACCAAATTTCACATTTGCTCATGTTGTCTTGTCCGTTAAGACAATTGTTCTTGAAAGTAAAATGAACGTACTAAAGTGAACTCTAACTAGGATGACTTAAGGGGTTCTTCTTTGTATAAGTAGAGGTAAGAGACTCTACGTATGCATTGCACTAGTTGTCCTTCAGGGAAATCTTAGGAAAATGTTCTTCTGTTTTTATGACTCTAATGTTATGGAAGTGTTGACATTACATGTTGATGACCAATATGATGTCAATATCATTTATGAACATGTTATAGTCTATAATAATAATTTTTATGACTACTTCTGATGCTATGTTATATGAAGTTGGACATTCCTTGTAATCCTTTGTTGGGTTTACTTGGTTGTGTGGGGTCATGGTACTTCACTTGACCAATGAATTTGTATGCTTGGTATTGGGTTATGAGTAACGGTCTTGCATATGTTGTAATGTTATGAAATCTTATACATGTTTTGTTGTTATTACATTATGTTGGAGTTTTTTTGTTATGTGCTTTAGTATGCTACTAAACATGTTGACTTGATTTTACATGATGATGTTGGTGTTGTATTATATATGGTTTTATTTTGATGAATATGTGTTCATTTGTTCAAATGTTCTCTTGTTTGTTCATAAAGGATTTTCAAAGTAAATGAGCATGGTTTTGAACAAATGTCCCTCGAAGCATTATTTAAATGTTTTTTGTGCATATCTTTCCATTTTTAGTACAAGTGGTTTACTAACCCACATATCTATATTTTGTACAAGTATGTAGGTCTCGGTCATCGAGTTCCTAGGAGGTCGATTGAAGAAGACTTGAAATCTTTTCTCGAAGTATTGGTAGGTCCTCATGTTCGAGGATGTTACCTTCTCTTTTCTCTAGCTTTGATGTTGTCATAAAAACATTGTTCATTACTCTGTCATTTTATTATTGATGTGAGTCTACAATTGCGTATTGACTTTGTATTGGCTATGTCCAAAATTTGTACTCATTTTAGACGGTCCAATATGAGACAAAGTATTAGAGTAATTCCTACATATATTATGTTGTCTAAATATAAAGACTATGCATGCTTCATATGCGAAGAGTCTAAGTAAACTCCCTAATTAGTATGTGAATGGTCTTTGTAAACCTCATTATATAGACATGTATGAAAAGTTTGAAATATGCCACACTTTTTAACTTATGAAATGTAATGATGAATGCTAAGATGCTAGTCATAGTCCTCTTCGAGAACAATGACAGTGATTATGTCTAGGGGGTGCTCCCCGGTCTTAACAAACTTGGTATCATAGAATGAGGTTTAAAAAATCATAGGATTGATGTCTTATCAAACCGCATCGACTTAGAGTCTTGTTCATGGGTGTAAAGTGCGCAACACTTACAAATGAGAGGCTATGTGACGATTAGGAAATCACACTTATAGGTAATCTTAGAAGTATGTCATGTCCTCTTTATGATAATCCTTTTCTTGTGGATATAGGATATGACTACAAGACGTGAAGCCGCAGGAAGTGTGGAGGAAGATTTGGACAATGTTGGAGTTCCTCCCTAAGGCAACCAAATCCCTCCATAGAAAAATCAAGTGCCTCCTTAAGAACAAGCTCTAGTCATTCTTCCACTTATGACGGATAGAGAGATAAAGTTGGCATTTTTGAGTTTGGATCAAGCTATGACTACCCAAACACAAGTGGTAGCCACTCAAACTCAAGCCATGGCGTCTCAATCATATAGGGAGGTTGGACCCCGTGTTCAACAAAATGGCAATACCACGACTTCCCACTTGAGGGTCTTTACTAGAATGAATCCTCCTATTATCTTTGGTTTGAAAGTGAATGAACATCCCCAAGACATCATTGATGAGGTCTACAAGATTCTTTATGCTATGACATTGACTTCTAATGAAAAGGCTGAGATAGCTTCCTATCAACTCAAGGATGTATCTCAAACATGGTACACCCAATACAAAGATAATAGGGCCTTAAGAGTGGGTCAAATCACTTGGGAGGGTTTTAGAAGGGCTTTTCTTGATCAGTTCTTTCCTAGGTAGAAAGGGAGGCCAAATTGGAGAATTCATCAACCTTCCCCAAGGAGGTATGATTGTACAAGAGTAATCCTTGAAGTTCACCGAATTTTCCAAGTATGCTCCTTCCTTGGTGTCAAATCCAAGTGATGAGATGAGTCGTTTTGTCACGGGAGTGTCCGAGGATTTTGTTGAAGAGTGTCATTTGGAGATACTCCATGACAATATGGATATTTCTAGGTTGATGGTTCATGCTCAAGAAGTTGAGGAGACTCAACTAAAGTGGAAGAATAAATATTTTAAGAGGGAAAAGTCTTATGAACGATGTACTTTCAAGGTTAGGCTTGAGATTTAAGTCATGCCTAGGTTAAAAAAGAGGGTTTCCAATAATGTTCCTTACAATTTACCTAAGGAAAACAAGGATAGGGTGTCTAACCCTAAGTCCCAAAAGGCTAAAAGTCGAGATTTACTAAGTGATAAACCAATTTGTTCCAACTGTGGTAAGAAGCATTGTAATGAGTGTCTAGTTGGGACTAGAAATTGCTTTGGTTGTGGAAAATATATCCATAAGGTTAAGGATTTCCCTAATGTGAGTATTCAAGAGAATGGAATCAAGCTCAATAAAGTGCTACTAATTCTAGGCTTCAATGAGGAACCACTTTTATCCTCTCTACTCTAGGGGTGAAGAAGAAAAATCCCCCGATGTGGTCACTGGTATGTTACAAGTATTCTCTATAAATGTTTATGATTAAATTGATCCCAGTGCTACATTATCATTTATAACTTCCCTAGTATCTAAAAGGTATGATGTTCTACTCGATATTTTGATTGAACCATTTTTATGTTACAATCCTTCTAGGTGACTCCCTTATGACTAAAAGAGTCTTTAGGAGTTGTCTTATATATTTTCTCAATAGCGTTACATGGGTGGATTTGGTAGAACTTGATATGGTTGATTTTGATGTTATTTTTGGAATGGATTGGTTGCATAGCTGTTTTGCTTCCATTGATTTTCGAACAAGATTGGTTAAGTTCAATTTTCCTAATAAACCCATCTTAGAGTAGACAAGGGGTAATTTGATTCTTAGAGGTAGTATCATTTCTTGTCTAAAGGCTTGTAAAATTATCTCTGAAGGGTGTCTTTACCATATTGTAGGAGTCAAAGATCTTGAATTTGAAATCCATCCTATTGACTCTATCCTCGTTTTGAAGGACTTTCCGGAAGTCTTTCGTGATGATTTTCCTACAATTTCTCCCAAGCAGGAAATAAACTTTGGTATTGACTTGTTATCGGATATGAATCCTATTTCAATCCCTCCTTACCGGATGGCTCCAGTGGAAACAAAATATTTAAAGCTTCAACTCAAAGACTTGTTAGATAAGGGGTTTATTTCACCATGGGGAGCTCTAGTGTTGTTTCGTAGGAAGAAGGATGGGTCCCTTATGATGTATATTGATTATCGCCAACTCAATAAAGTCACCACTAAGAACATGTATCATCTCCCTCAGATTAATGAATTGTTTGATCAACTCCAAGGGGAAAGCTACTTTTCTAAGATTGACTTGACATAGAGGTATCACCAACTTAGGGTGAGATGTGAAAATTTACCTAAAAGGACATTTCGAACTAGGTATGGGTTGTATAAGTTCCTATTAATGTCTTTTGGGCTCACTAATGGCGGTAGGCTTTTTTGAACCTAATGGATACGGTGTTCAATAATTACATAGATTTCATTGTGATTGTCTTCATTGACGATATCTTGGTATATTCAAAGAATGAGGGGGATCATGTAGGTCATTTGAGAGTAGTGTTACAAGTCTTTAAGAAACACCAACTATTTGCCAAGTATAGAAGTGTGACTTTTGGTTGAGATTGTTGGCTTTTTTTATCATATTATCTAAAGTAAGGGCATAGAGGTCGATCCAAAGAAAACTAAGGCGGTTAACAATTAGCTTAGATCATTGACTCCAACTGTTGTTAGAAGTTTCTTGGGTTTAGCCGGGTACTATACGAGGTTTATGGATTGATTTGCATCCATTTCTTCTCCTTTGTGTACCTTGACCAAAAATAGTGTGAAATTTGAGTGGTCAGAGGCATGTGAAAAAAGCTTCAAAATTTTAAAAGATAGGCTTACCTCTTCTCAGGTTTTGACTTTACCGGAGGTTACCAAGGGTTTTGTGGTATATTATGATGCATGTCCAGTGGATTTAGGGTGTGTTCTTATGCAACATGGGAATGTAATAGCCTCTGCCTCTTGACAACTCAATGTTCTTGAGAAGAATTGTCTAACTAACTACCATGAATTAGTTGTCGTAGTTTTTCCTTTGAAAATGTAGAGACATTAAATGCATGGTGTTCATGTGATGTGTATACCAATCATAAGAGTCTTTAATGTGTGTTTACCCAAAAGGAGTTTAATCTCTATAAAAAAGATGGTTGGAATTGTTAAAAGATTATGACATAAGAGTTCTCTACCACCCCCAGAAAGGCCAATGTGGTTGTAGATGCTTTGAGTCGAATGACCATTGGTAGTGTGTCTCAAGAGAAAGAAGGCAAGAACGACCTAGTGAAGGATGTCCATATGTTGGCTAGATTGGATGTTCAGATAGAAAATTTTCCAAATGGTGATTTTGTGGTTAAAAACAACTCTGACACATCCTTAGTGGTTGAGGTGAAATCTTAACAACATCTTTATCCACTATAAATTGTGTTGAAGAAATCATTATTTAGTAAGTTGACTGAGTAATCCTCCCAAAGGGGAGATGGTGTGCTAAGGTACCAAAATAGATTTTGTGAGCCAGATGTTGATGATTTGAGGAATAGGGTGTTAGATAAAGCTCATGGTTCTGGATATTCTATTCGTCGAGGTTCAACTAAAATATCGTGATCTTAGAGAGGCATATTGGTGGGGTCGCTTCAAAAAAAGGCATATCTAACTTTGTATCTAAATTGCCAACAAGTGAAAGTCGAGCATCTAAATCTAGTAGTCTAACTCAAAAAAATGGGTGTTCCTACTTGGAAACGGGAAGAAATTAATATAGAATTTCTTGTTGAGTTGCCTCGAAGTCAGAGGAAAAATGATTTAGTTTTGGTTACACTGTATAGATTGACAAAATAAACTCACTTTATTCCCATTAAGACTACTTATAGGACGAATGATTTTGCAAGAATCTACATTAGTAAGATTGTGAGACTTAATGGGATCCCTTTGTCCATCATACCATATCGAGGTGCTCAATTAATTTTCATTTTTGGAGGACTTTTTAAAATGGGTTGGATACTCAAGTGAAATTTTCCACTAATTTTCATCCCCAAATGGATGGTCAAGCGAAGCGTAATACTAAAACCCTAGATGACATGTTAAGAGCTTATGTGATAGACTTCAAATGGAATTGGGACATCACTGGTCGTTGATTTAATTCTCCTATAATAATAGCTAGCATTCGAGTATTCCATGACTCCACTTGAAGAACTTTATGGTAGGAGATGTATGTCTCCTGTTGGATGGTGAGGTTAGTAATTCTTCGCTCCTCGGTCCCAAAATAGTTTATGAACCTTTTGGAGAAAGTTTGTGTGATAAGGGATAGGTTGATAATAGCCTATAGTCAGCAAAAGTCCTATACCGACAATATTTAATTTGAATTGAAAGATATTGTGTATTTGAAGATTTCACCTATGAGATGGGTGATGAGATTCGACAAAAATTGGAAGTTAAGTTCCCGGTATGTGGGTTCCTATAATTTTCAAAAGGCTAGAAAGGTTGCATATGAATTGAGACTACCTAGTGAACTATCTTCGGTTCATTCAATATTTCATGTCTCCATGCTAAAGAAGTGTATAGGTGATCCGGTATCCGTTCTTCCTTTTGAAAGGTTAGGTGTTGATGATGTCTTTCCTATGTAGAAGTTCCGGCTGAAAATCTAGATCACAAAGTTAAGAAGTTGAGGAACAAAGAGGTGGCCTCCGTAAAAGACCTATGGAGAAACCACCTAGTTAAGGGAGTAACTTGGGTGGCCGAGGGCGACATGAAGTCTCGTTATCCTCATATTTTTCATAACTAAGGTTAGTTATTCGTAATAATAATTAAAATGATTAGTAAATTTGAATTTTACTTGTTTGGTAAAATATGTATATTTATGGAAAAAAGGGTTCATGTTAAAATGAGTTTTCATGTGAAAATGCATTTTTTCTTGATTTGCACTTATATGTGTAATTGGTGTATTGTTTCTTTGATGAAGTAGTATTGATCATTTTAATGTTTTTTAAGAAGTTTTCTCATAAGTGACTTGATGATCATGTTGAGCTCATGTTGATGTGGAGAAGGAAATTCCTCATGATGTTGATCTCTTATATGTAGTAAAGTGTGTTGAGATTCTATGTGTAAATCCCATGACATTGTGTTGATCTTAGTAGTGACTCATGTTATTATCCGTTGTTGGTTGTGCTATTAGTCTTGAGTCATTCTCTCTCTATAAAATATTTTAGTGTCATTCGGGGACAAATGTTCCTAAGGTGGGAGGGTAATATAACACTTCGTTAGTCTAAGACCCAATCGAGAGCCAAACATAATGAACTAGTCTTTGTAACACTGGTTTACGACGTAAAGTAATGTACATGAAATATTTTGGATATGTTAGAGTAAAAATGTCAAGAAACGCCCATGAAGTCTGAAGACTAGTGAAACAGAGATTAGTGTGCCTTGACATGTTTCAAAGGATTTTAAGAGTTAGAATTCAATGAAATTATGTACAAAGTCTCTAAAAATGTGTTAGAGTGTATTTAGGGTTAAAATGTCCTAATATGACTCCCCAAGTACCATCCTAAGGGTCCTTGGAGAGGACCCTTCAATTTGACCAAAATCTGTCAATTTGACCAACACTTGTCAATTTCACAGTGGCCAAACAACTGACCAATCCACAAGCCGTAAATGGGTATACAGGCCTTCGATGTTGTTCGTTATCCCAGCCTTAGACATTTAAAAAAAATCCAAAAACAAACTCTCTAAACTCATCGATGGCTAGCCAGCACGGGCCATCGGTGCACCTACGGCCCATCGGTCGTGGTGTCGTCGTTTAGTGTGTGTTGCATTGTCATGATTTTAGTTAAGTCATTTAATAAGTTAACTTGGTAGGTGGGTAATGAAGATTTAGGGTTCATTTAATTAAGTTAGTTAAGGGACTATAAAAAGACCTAACTCTCATTAAACTAACCTAACACACTTCAATTCCCAAACTCAAAATCCTCTTCCTTCTCTCTACTTTCTCTCTCTATTGCCCAAGACTCCATTTGAAGATAAATTCAAGGTCACTAGGGCACCAATATTCATGTTTATCTACATCAATATTAAAGGATTGTTAAGTATTGATGGTCTTCACCTTTGAGACTC
Source organism: Solanum peruvianum (assembly GCA_027705065.1). Lineage (NCBI taxonomy): Eukaryota > Viridiplantae > Streptophyta > Magnoliopsida > Solanales > Solanaceae > Solanum > Solanum peruvianum. Next base: position 43,910,540 of record JAKWJD010001759.1, on the reverse strand, counting down.
CTTTCCCCAAAGGGTTCTTCAAATTTGATTTCCAAAAGTTGAAACAAACATGGCTTTTATTCATAATCCGATATTGATAATTCTAATTGTATTGATCTTAGTTTATTTTGATTATTATGGATATAATATGATTGATTATTAATGAATTAGGGTAGTTCTTCATGTTAGACCTAATTCTTTAGAAGAAATCATGAATTGATCCTATTTCCCTAACCCTAGGTTATGAATTGATGTTGAATTGGTTAGCGATGATGAAATTGACTTACTTCTTAAATCCTTACTTCAATTGTGATGGGTTGTACTTTATGATAATTTTAAATGAATGTGTTAATTGTGATTAGATTAGATAGGTGATGGTATGATGAATGTATTTGAACTGTCTTGATTATATGGATTATGAAAATATGATTAATGTTTGATGATATAAGGTTTGTTGTTTATTACTTATGTGCCTTAATTTTACATGATGATTATAATATATTAATCTCACATATGAGGGTGGTATTGAAAGAAAGTTCTCATGCAGTTCCAAATGATCTAATGATTATGATATACAAGGGTTTCGTCTCCTATGGCCTATACTAAACTTTGATGATTAATAAAGTCTTAAATACATTTCTAAAAGGTACTTTAGCTTAGCATAAAGTGAACTAATTATGAGAGGTTTCCCTTCAAAATGTTATAAGGTAGGTTCACAATGATTCTCGTGAGATAGAGATTACAATGTAATTGTGAATAAAAAGAGTCTGAACTATGTCTCCTAGTTCTTGAACTATGTTGCCCCCATAGGAAGACTAGCTAGTTGATCCACCTAGAATGCTATGTTAATGTTTTTTTTCTACCTTGTCATGTAGACCACCTTCAGTCGGTGTAGGGTTTCATGACATCGGATACCACATTAGCTCATGTGGTCTATGTCAATTAAGGGAATTATTCTCGAAAGTAAAATAAACGTAATAATGTGAAATCTAACTAGGACGAGTTAAGGGGTTCTTCTTGCTATATGTAGATGTATGGGACTCTACCTATGCATTACACTAGTTGGCCTTCAGACAAATCTTAGGAAGATGATCTTATGTTTTTATGACTCTAATGATGTTGACTTTACATGGTGATGAGCTATATGATCTTAATCTCACTTATGAACATGTTATTGGTCTATATTGCTAAATATGATTATAAGTATTTCGGATGCTATGTTGTATGAAGTTGGACATTGTTTGTGATCCTTTTTTGGGTTTACTTGGTTGTGTGGGGTTATGGGACTTCACTTGATCATTGAATTTGTAAGCTTGGTATTGGGTTATGAGTAATGGTGTTGCATTTGTTTTAATGTTATGAACTCTTATATATGTTTTTCTGTTATGACATTATGTTGGACGTTTTCTGATTATGTGCTTTAGTATGTTACTACATACATTGCCTTGAATATACTTTATGATGTTTGTCTTGTATTATATATGGTTTTGCCATGATAAATATGTGTTCATTTTGTGCATACATACTCTTGATTGTTCATAAAGGCTTTCAAGAGTAAATGAGCATGGTCGTGATCAAATGTCCCTTTAAGCATGATTTAAATGGTTTATGTGCATATGATTCCTTTTTTAGTAGAAGTGGTTTACTAACCCATATCTCAATGTTTTCTACAAATATTTAGGTCCGGATCATTGAATTTCCAGGAGGAAGATTGAAAAAGACTTGAACTTTTTTTCTCCAAATATTAGTAGGTCCTCATCTCTGAGGGTATTACCTTTTATATTCTCTAGGTTTAAAGTTGTATTATCATAAATATTCCTTTATGATTTAAATATTGATGTAAGCATAAAATGTCGTATTGACTTTGTAGTGGCTATGTCTAACATCTCTACTAATTTTAGATAGTTCAATATGTGATGAAGTATTCGACTAATTCCTATGTATCTTATGTTGTCTAAATGAGACGCCTATGTATTCTTCATATGCGAGGAGTCTAAGTAAACTCCCTATGTAGTATGCGAAAGGTTTATGTAAAACTCAATATATAGCAATGTATAATAAGTTCTAAATTTTCCGCACTTTTATACTTATGAAATGTAATAATGAATGCTAAGAGGCTAGTCTAAGTCCTCTTTGAGGATGACGACGCTTATTACGTCTAGGTGGTACTCTCTGGTCATGACAAACTAATATTTCTATAGATACTAGGGTGCAAGTGAACCCCATTGCTATTGCCTCTTCTAGGATTAGAGATTTCACAGGGATGAATCCCCTTTCTTTCTTTGGCTTCAAAGTGGAGGAGGCCCCACAAGAGTTCATAGATAAATTTGGGAGTGTCTTCTCAAGAAAAGGCAGAACTAGCAGCCTATCAACTTAAAGATGTTGCTAAAGTTTGGTATGAGGAATTCAAGGAATAGAGACTCGTTAGAGAAGGTCCGGAGAAGGTCCGGTTAATTGAGCATCCTACAAGACTAACTTTGCTAGATTGGTTCTTTATCTTTGAATTAAGGGAGAGGAAAATACAAGACTTAATCAATCTTTGGCAAAGGGGTACAGGTGTGAAGGTATACAACCTCAAATTCACCCAACTACCCCAACATGCTCCTACTATGGTGGTAGATTCTACGGCTAAGATAAAAAAAATTTGTTTTTTGGATATCCAACCTTGTGGTTAATGAATGTACGTCAGCTATGTTGATTCCTAGAATGTACATCTCTCCTCTCATGGTTTATGCCGAACAAATTAAGGAGCAAAAGCTTAACCATGGAGGTAGGTAATTCAAGAGGACAAGGGCCAAAGATCAAAATTCCTCTAAGGTTAGATTTGATGTCGAAGATAATCCAAGATGCAAGAAGAGGTTCCCTAACCAAGGATCTCCTAACTCCAAGGTTCAACAAAATTAAAGTGTCGACACCCAATTATCAAGAGGGAAAAGGTAGTGGTCCTTATGTTGAGATGACAACCTGTGAAAAATATGGTAGAAAACATGAAGGCAAGTGCCTAGTAGGCACATTTATTTGATATAGTTGTTGTAAGAGTGTCCACAAGAAGAGGGAGTGCCTTATGTTGAAAGTTCAAGGAAGGTAAAATTCTCAAGTACAACAAAGTCCTCCAAACCCCGACACCCCTAAGAAGAACCGCTTCCATGCTCTCGAATACCGAGGTGATCAAGAGAGCTCTCTGTGTGTTGTTAGTAATATGTTGTAGGAATTTTCAATCAATGTTAATGCATTGTTACATCCCAATGCTACGTTGTCCTTTGTAACTCCTTTTAAGGCTATGAAATTTTATATCCTTCCCAAAATCATAGATGAACCCTTTTCTACCCTAGTGGGTGATTTCGTTGTTGCTAAAAGAGTTTTTACGGGTTACCCTATTTCATTGCCAATTAGAGTCACATTGGTTGATTTTGTAAAACTTGACATGTTTTACTTTGGGGATGGATTGGCTACACACTTGGTTTTCTTCTATTTATTCTAGAACTTGGGTAGTTAAGTTTCAATTTCCTAACGAACCTGTTTTTGAATGGAAGGGGGAGACTTTTATTTAAAAAATTTGAATGATCATATCAAATATTTGAGGGAGAATTATATATCTCCAACGAGTAGGGTTTGGTTGTATCCTCATATGACATGTTTAGGTTAAAGCATATGTCACTAGAAAACTCAAGGTACATGAGAAGAACTGCCTAACTCATGATCTTGAACTAGCGGTCGTATTGTTTGCTTTGATGATTTTGAGACACTATCTTTATGGGGTACATGTAGATGTGTTCACCGATCACAAGAGTCTCCAATACGTTTACAAAAAAAAATTGAATTTGTTCCAAAGAAGGTGGTTAGAGCTTTTAAAGGATTATGATACAAGTGTCCTATACTACCCCGAGAAAGCCAATTTTGTTGTTGATGCGTTGAGTCACATCTCTATGGGTAGTGTGTTGCATGTCGAAAAGGAGAAAAGGGAGTTAGCCCATGATGTGCTTAGGCTATCCCGATTGTGTGTCCGACTAGAAGATTATCCAAAAGGTGGTTCATGATCCGTCATAATTTTGCGTCATCCGTAGTTGTTGATGTGAAGTCTATAGAAACTTTCTCTTAAGGAGAAGATGGAGTGCTTAGGCACCAAAGAGAGTTAGGTGTACCGGATAGGGATGGACTAAGCGAAACAATTTTAAAGGAGGCTCATGGGTCTTGATACTCCATCTATTCGTGGGCGACAAAAATGTACCGTGACTTGCGTGAGATTAATTGGTGGAAAGGAATATAAAATGACATATCAAGCTTTTTGGCTGGATTCTCAAATTGACGACAATTCAAGGCTGAGCTTCAAGGACTGGGAGGTCTAAATCAAGATATTGACATCCCTACTTGGAAGTGGAAAGATGTCAACATTGACTTTGTGGTAGGTTTGCCTCGAACCCATGGAAAATATGACTCTATATAGGTCGTTGTGGATCGGCTAACTAAATCAGAACATTTCATTCCCGTTAGATTTCTTTTTCGGTGGAAGAATATTCTAGATTGTAAATTAAGGAGATAGTAAGGTTGCATGGATCCCCTTCGTCCATCATTTCGAGAAAAGGTGCCCAATTTAACTCTCACTTTTGCAGGTTTTTCCAAAGTGGACTTGGTACGCAAGAAGAACATAGTTTCGCATTTCACCCTCAAACGGATGGTCAAGCGGAACATACCATACAAACCCTAGAATACATGTTGAGAGTGTGTTCCATTGACTTCAAATTTAATTGGAATGATCACCTACCTTTGATAGAATTATCCTACAACAATATCTAGCATTCGAGTATTTCTATGGCACTATTTGAAGCATTTTATGGTATGAGGTGTCGGTCTCCAGTAGGGTGGTTCGAGATTGGTAAACTTGCACATTTTTATCCCGAGGTAGTCTATCACGCAACGGAAAAAGTTTGAATGATAAGATATTGGTCAAAAACAACTTATAGTGGGAAAAAATGATATGCCGACAATTGAAGAAGGGACCTTGAGTTTGAACTAGGTGACTCGGTTTATGTCACGACCCAAAGTACACCTTAGAAGATAGGGAATCCTTTAAGTCTCCCTATGGAATAATCGATCTCTTAGAGGTCTTACAGAATCTCTTAGACATCATTTACTTCATATTTATGAAATGTTGTGAGGAATTAAAACTTTCACAACGATAGAACCATATTTCAAAATCTCTTTCATAGAAAAAATATGAATGAATAATATCCTTGAAGCCATTTTAGACACACGAATATCTTGGATCACAGCCCATGCAACAACAAAATATAAAATATCAAAGTCTAAACAATATCTGTTGAAATGAAATTCTAAGTATAATTATGTCCTCGAATCAATAAAGAACATACCAAGACTTGCTTGAAAGGATGTTATTTCCAAGATTGCTTCCAACGGAGTCCTCACATTCAACCTACACCTTTAGATATACAACAATATATCGAATTAGTCCATTGATTGCATTGAGTATGGTGACATGCAATAAAACAATGCTAACGGTCATTTGCTTTATATTATGCTTTCATTCTCTTTTGATGTATAACTCACAACATAAATATAACAACCACTTTAAACAAAACCTATATATACATATAAGACATATCTCATGTAGTCCACAACATTACCCTTTCGACACTTAGAAACCATATTAACACATAGACCTCCTACCAAAGGTCATCCTAAGATCCTCTTAAGTAAGATATGAAGTGGTCACCCATACAATCCCTTCACACACACCTAAGTGATCCTCAAGACATCTTAAAGTAAGATTATTCTATTTTTATCATTAGACCCCCTACGTTGAATTACTCTAAAGCTCACTTGAGTGAGACATGATGAGACCGCCCCCACATCCTATTCAAGCCTACTTAAGCAATCCTCAAAGCTACTCTAGATAACTACCTTACATTCACAAACGTCAGCTAAAGTCAACAATGTAATTTAGACATTTTAAGAGACGTTCAACAATTAAAGACTTTCAAATAATGCTCTTGGAGAAGACCTAGGGAACCTTCATCGTAGCATCTTCAAAGCCTGCTACTGTCATGTATAGATAGTGTTGCCTATATGTTGTAGAACTTCTCCAATACTAGAATGTATCACACAGGATTAGAATAGGCATTAACCGATACAGACCATACTAGATAGGCATTCAATCAAGAGTCTTCCCTGGTCTAATGGAGGGTGTTCTACTTGACAAGGGTAGAACTAGGACACATCCCATGTAGGTACATGGTTAAGGAATATCAAGGGTTTCTTGGTACTATAGTCTCAAGTTAAGTAGAGTCACAACCACAAGCAACTTCACTCAATGCTAGCCATGTTCTCATAGAGTAAGTTCAATCACAATACCAAGGATGGGTCCACTAGGGCTGCCACTCAATGGTCAATAATGATATATCAATGACTTCCTTAGAGATGGTTTTATGTTGTTAAAACTAACCTATACCAAATTCCATCATTCACACAAGACGGATACCATTATGACTTTAAACTTCAAGGATATCATAACATTCTTTACAGTTTAAAGGTTCCAAATTCATGACCCTCTGAACATGTTCAAGGACATATTTCACTCATATATACATATATATGACAAAGGTGCTGAAGCCTACTAAATAAAGAGCTAATGTTAACGTTCTTTCATCTATAAACTAGAGGGACAAAGTTCTACTTAAACAAGACACACACATCATCATTTATCATATGTACCATAATATTCAAATAGCACATAGGGACAACTAAGTCTACTTTAATAAGTTACCTTCTCCACTCTTATAGAAACATACACATAGTCCATCATAATTCTTATAGAGTCAATTAGAGTGAATCAAACTTTAACATCAAGTATACACATAGATAGTTGATGGTTTCCAATTTCCTCATGTTTGGTTGGGGCAAAAGTTTTGGAAAATATTTTCCAAATCAAATCATTTTCATCAAAATTAAGGAAAATGTCTTACTTTCAAAAATTAAGGAAAATATTTTCCGAAACTCTCCTCCAATTTTAAATTACGCTTTTTTGGGAAATACAACAGTTATTTTTTAAAAATTCAATTTTAAATTTTTTATTACCCGATCCCTAACCCCCACCTTCCCACCATCAGCCAACCCCCCCCTCCCTCCCCAAAAAATAATTTTATTTTAAAAATATTACAACTTTCAAATTTTTATTTTTAAACTCCTACCCCCTCCCCCCCGGCCAAACTCCCCGCCCACTCCCAACCCCCCAAAAATTGATTTTATTTTTAAAATAACTCTAAAGTTCAAACTTTTATTTTTTAACTCCTAACCCCTCCCCCCTCCCCCACCCCACCCCACCTCACCCCCCACCACTACCCCAATAAAAATTGTTTTCAAAAAAATATTTTTAATTTCATAATTATTTCTACTCTAGTACAAATAAAAAAAGTCTCTCAATAATATTTTTCATTCATAAATCAAACACTAAAATACATTTCCGGAAAATATTTTCTACTCACCAACCCAACATGAGAACATAAATCCAAAATCTATTTGTTTTCCAAGATAACATTTTCTAGGCAAACCATTACCTTCATACCAAACACACCCATATAAAGACATCATCATAGCCCACTGTAGCCACATATAGTCGACTAGAAGAACTCATGCTTTCACTTCACATATACACATGTACCACATAATCCTTCACATTGATCACCTATATAGTCTATAACATGAAAATATCACAATTCATAAAATAATGCCGAGCGGTCATGTTCTTCACAATTATTACATATAAGCACCGCCACGATAAGTGGGTCATACAAATCAATTCAAGTCACTTTATTCTACACAATATAGGAAAAATTAGGTTAACTTACCACCTTTTATCCAAAAACATCAACATTCCTTTCTTCTTTCAATAAATTCACTCCATCAAGTGTCTTACCAATAGTCATATACACCATTCTAAACTAACAATGAAACCTTACAAATAATCCAACAATATAAAATATGAACATAATCAATTTAAGTCAGCCTATATACAATCCTATTATGATTTATACATATTTCAATATCCCAATATAATCTACACGAGAATCCAATACAGTAAAGCTATGATCAAATCACCCACATTAGAGCTAAAATTAGGATTTCATGCAAAGCATGGATTCATTAGAAATTTTATCTAAATAATTCAATTAACATAAATTATAGCATAAAACATTGGTTAAAATTATTTTATGCAAGAACCAAGGACTAGAAGTCAAAATAGAAGTTCATGATTTGAGAAAGCCTTAGAAAATGCCTTTGAAGTTTGGCTCCTTGAAGAAAGAGGATTCAAGGATGAATAACAATGCCCTTTATAATATTATCCACGAAAATGATGAATATTCAATGGATAAATCAAGCTCCTATCCTCAACCTTACTTCAAGCTTCATTAGAGTCTAAGGATTTCTATTTGGGGTCTTGGGATTTGTTTTTGAACAATGAACTAAAGGCTTATAAAATAACTTAAAATACACAAAAACCCATAAAATAATCGCCCAATAAATTATTTGGATTCTAGGTGAGTTACCCAATTTCCTCTTACCTTGGCTGAGACACATGTGGAAAATTGCAGGTGTGAAACGATGGAGCTTATCGACGAGTCGTAGACCAGACGACGAGCTGTACTGGCAGGCCACCGTTTTGGTCAGAGGTTGATTTTTGAGGTCCTAAGCTCCGACAACTAAGTGTGGAGAAATATCCCCCATTGATTAGGTATAGAAAATACTACAGGGCCTCGACTTGGCAACATGATTTAGGACTACGTTAGGTATTTTCAAGCTAAAGGTTAGGTCCTCCTCAAGGACCCTTAGGTGTGTCCTTGGGAGTCACTCCAAGACTTTTCTATCCTAGTTATGCGCGTCTAGATTTTATGATCCTCTCCTATCAATTTGAACTCTAAACATCACATAAAACATCCAAAGTCACACTAGAACACACAAGCGCACACTATGAAACGTCGTGGTCGTTCTTTGACATTTGATATCCAAACTAAAAATACTACCTTCTAAAATTACATTCATCAATTTAAGACCTTATAAACTCATGACACACATGTTAGGCTCTAGTTTAAACAATCTCGCTTTTAGGGTGTTGTAGTCTACTTCAAGATTTAACCCATGAAAGGGGTGATACGGTTTTCTAAAAGGGGGAAACTGAGTCCCCGCTATTTGGGCCTTATGAAATTTTTAAGCGAGTTCGTAATGTTGCATATGAGTGGAAATTACAAAATAAATTGGCCCCGGTTCACCCGTTGTTCCATGTTTCTATACTCAAGAAATGTATAGGTGACCCGTTGTCTATTCTCCCATTAGGTGGTTTAGGAGTGAATGAGAACCTTTCTTATGAAGATGTTCCGATTGAGATCTTAAATCATGAAGTAAAGAAATTAAGTAATAAAGATGTTGCATCCATAAAAGTCTAATGGAGAAATCATCAAGTTGATGGTGCAATATGGGAGGCCGAGGATGACATGAAGTGCAGCTATCCTCATCTCTTTCCTCCTACTCCCAGCCAAGGTTGAGATTTGTAGTTCCTCTTAATTTAATATATATTGTAGTCATATGTATTGATGACCATGAAATGAATTCCTTGTATGTGCTTGTCATTGTAGAAATTCATGTTTAAATTGAGTTTCAATTAAATATATTCTCAAGGTTAACTTGCACTTTATTTTGTGTGCTATATTTTCTTCATGAGAGCTGTATTCAGCATGCTATATTGTCAACTCTTTTATGTTCATGCTAAACTCATATGTAAATGGACAAGGTAGTTTCTTCTTATGTGATGTAATATGATGAGTTTTTATATGTTATGACTTGTGGATTGAGTTCCTACGTCCTAATACTAAGATTATGTATTGAAAGGATTTGATAATTTCTGCTACGAGCTATGACTCGTGATGTAGTTGTTGTTGGGCTGCTAGTATTGATTCTGTTTCTTGTCATGATAATAGTTTAAGGATTCATTCGAGGAAAAATATTCCTAAAGGGGGGGATATTGTTACACCCTAGAAATTTCTATGATCTAGACTAGAGCCTCACCTATTGAATAATATTTAAAATGATTTTATTACATTGATTTAGAAGTAGTACAGACTAAACATCAAGGGACGATCATGACGTTCACAAACTAGCAAAATTGAACTCGTAGACGTCTTTATGTCTTGTGAAGGGTTAAAAGTATCGTATGAAGTCTAAAACTTGTAAAAATACTTTAAATACGTATAACAATGTTTACAGTGTCAAAACATCCAGTTACTGCCCCCCAATGGCAACTCTAGGGGTCCTTGAGGTGGGCCTAATCGTTGGCAAGGGGGCTGCCAAGGCAGTGACCAAATATCTTTTTTTGGAGGTGGTCACGCATCGCACCCCCTACACATAGAGTTGTTATATTTCCATGTTGCGGGCTGTAATGTGCCTCTCTGCGTGAAATTAAATTCCATAAAAAAAAATTGGAAGTGTAACCACGACCCACAACCATGTCGCCGATTTGGTCGTGTCATTTTTAAGTCAATCTGACTTCACAAAAAAGGTCTAATTAAGTGAGGGGTATTTGTATATTTTAAGGGAGGGATACATATTAATTTTAGGTTAGTTTTGAGTCATTTTTACCCACCCAAATCAAATCCCCAAGTTGAAACCAAAATTACTCTCACTTTTTTCTAAATTCTCTCTCTACTAAACCTCCATTGAAGAAACATTGAAGCTTGAAGAACAAGACAAAATACCCAAGTACTCTACTAAAATTCGCGGATTTATCATCTTTTTGTTATGGTTTCTTTAAATCTTGGGATTCTTTTCCCCAAGAGATCCCTTCAAAGATAGTTTTCAAACATCCATAAATTTAAGATTTTTCTCCACATATGGGTCTTCATTTAACAATTGCTGTGAATTATTATCAATTAACATGTTTAACTATATAATTATGTATAACTCTAGTTATTTACTAAAGGTTCCCATGGACTCATTTCTTCCCTAATTTCATAAAAACCTTGAATTGATATGGTGGATTTTGAAGATGTTGAACATGTTAATTGGTTGTATTGGTGTTAAGTATAGTATTGCTTCATGAATTACCCCGGTTTATCTATTAATTATGCATCCATGGGAGATTGAAAAATTATGTGCCATGAAGGGCAAGAAGTTATGAATGTTGGGTCTTTCTTAAAGTCAATTATGTAAGATGAATTACTTGAATTGTAATGATGTTATAGCTAATATGATGTGGTGATGTTAATCACAAGTTTCCCTCATGATTATAATGAAATGGTTAAAGTGTTTCTACAGTGAAAGGATTGTTCTCACATGTGATCACCTATGAGCTATTATGATAAGTTGCTTGCATAGGGGTCTATTAGAGACTATTGTGAACTTGTATGATGAATAAAGATGACTACAAAAGGTAATAGATGATTAGCACCGAAAGGGAACGTAAATTAGATAGGGGTCTCTTGTTTAGTAAGTCTGGATCCCCACATGGGTTTATTCAAGTTAAGAAAGTCCGGATTCCCAATGTATGTGCTGTCTCATGAGATGGAAACCCCCACGTTTAAGAAGTTAGGGTTTGTAGTAACAATCTCCTTAAACCTTAACTACGTGCCCACATAGGACTCTAGCTTAATGGATCCACTTTTATAGATACGTACGAATGTTTACACCTTAGGCAAGTGTTAACCCTCTATTTTCTTTGTGGGAGTAGAACACTAGATTCATGTATCACACATGGTCTAATGTCAGATATTGCAAACTCTTTCATTAATGTAAAAGTAAATGAATAAAGGAAATGTTTGGACTCTCATTAGGGTTTTCTTGAGGGATTTTCTACATAGTGTGAGGGAGGGTATGGGACTTCTCTCACATATTGCACTTGTGGGATCCTAATGGATGGTTCTAGTAGTGTTCTTTTGTTATTATGTTGATTATTACTCATGTATGTTAAACTATGTATGCTCTTTGTGAATATATTAAGTTATGATAAAAATATGATATTATCAATGTATGCATAAGGTAGGTTGCCCAAGGTGATACTTAGCTTTTAAAAGGTTTATGGATTCTTACTCATTGCATTGCAAAAGTATTGCTTGAGTTGTCTAAATGTTGGGTGTATATCATGTTTGGTTGTCTTATGATACCCATTTTATGTGTACATTGGATTTACATTGTAAAAAGCATTTTTTTTAACTAAAATGTTCTTTTATGCATGAATTGATGATTTTTATCTATAGAAGCCATACTTTGTGAGTGTGATGAACTAACCCATTTTTTCTTTCTTTTCTCCATACAATGTAGGTCCGGGCCATTGAAGAATGAAGGTCGGTTTTCAAGGATACGTGGAACTTGTTTCTCCAAGTTGGTGAGTCCTCATGTCCGAGGGCATGACCCCTTTATGATCTAGCTTTTTGATTTTCGCTAATGTTAGAGACATTATATGTATTTCCTTATTCTAGAATCTTTGTTAATGTAAGGTCTAAGACCCAGATTTTATATTTCTGATGTTTAGATGGTATAAAGTGACAAGTTTAGATTCTATTTTCATATATGAAGCGAAGAGAACTTCCAAGGTAAATGTTTTAAATTTTCTGCCTTTTATTCAAAGATACATGCAATGACGAATGCTAAGGACTTGTCTAAATCCTCTTCAAGGAAAAACATCTCTATAACATCTCGGGGGTGCTTCCCTATTATTTGATATCTTGATGATGTACTTGTGATTGTGATTATAGTGTATGAATGGGGATCAGATTTCCAAATTCAGCATGCTGACTTTAGATCGATTGTCACATTCCTTCATAAATTTGTACCGTTTGCCACATTCCAGCATAATTTCGGATTAGATTGTCACGTTTTAGCAGGCTAAAAGATTGATTTTTTGTTTGCTGAGAGGACTAATGATGTGTTAAACATGTGAAATGTGTTATCGAATTTTCATGTTTATAATGTCATTTATGTTGATATATATATGCATGTGATTATAATGTTTGTTCGACTTGTTTATATTGCACTAGTGGAATAGTCGTGTAATCCTACCAGTATACGATGGTTGTGTACCGATTCTGTACTTGATCGTATTATTGTTGAGTGCAGGCATCTTCAAGCAGCTATTGACAGACCTCGCTTAGGAGACTAGAGATCATCACATCGACTTCAAGGGTGAGCCCCATCTTTCGGGCTACCATGGAGTTTTTTTCGTGCATGTCCACCATTTTGAGACATAGACTATTTTATTTTTTTGTTGACTAGTACAAAATATTCTTTTATTTAGGCTTGGATACCGTTCAATAGTTTTGGTACATTCACATTCATATCTTAGGTTTACCGTCAGGTTATCTTAGTTGTTAGATCTTTTGTTTAGTAATGAAACTTTGCTTTAGTCATTTAACTTGATTTTGTAACTTAAATGCCTTAGTTTTAGAATAATTGATTTAGTCAGGATAGTAGTGGTGGTTCTCCCACTTTCTTGTCAGTGTGGGTGCAATTCATGATAATTTTGGGCTGTGACAAAAGATTGTATCAGATCCTAGATTTGTGGATCTGGATATATCAAAATTAGTGTAATAGAGTCTCGTAGAATGGTACAGGGACACACTTACTTTTCTTCGGGAGGATATAGGACTTTAGGAGATCTCCATTTTTTCTTTTGTCTCATTCATTTTATGATGTTAAATACTAGATATAATGGAATTAAGCCCGTAGCTCCTATTAATGATAACACTGCGGAACCCATAGCGATAGGTAGGGTAGAGAAAGATCTAGATTTAGAGTCTGTGGAAGAGTGGCGCCCGTTGTAAATGAGGTGCCAATTTAAAATATCTTCGAAAATAAAAACCCTCTTGTACATAATAAAGAGATAGAAAATAAATTAGAGGTTAAGGATGTTTAGGAGGTTGAACACGAGTAATAAGTGTAGGCTGAGACAACAGGGATCCCTCGCACAGATCCAGTGTTAGCTCGACAGATCATGTAATTTTTTAAATGTTTGGATGGTCCGCAAATGATTCCACCAACCGAAGCCCATACAAATCAACCGATATCTAGGATTGTGCCCATGATGGGTGATGGGGAGGTCACGATTCCTTCAATAGTCTTTTCTTTGATGATGTCCGGTAAAGAGCATGATATATTGACCATGTTTCTGCAGCTCAAGCCTCTGGTATTTCTTGATTCAGAGAGCAAAGATGCTTATGAGTTCATCTTGGATTGTTATGAGAGGCTTAATAAATTGGGTATTTGTAACATCTCGCAACTAGAAAGAACTAGAATGAAGTTTAAAATCTAGAAATTTTCATTTTTGGAAAGTATAAGTAAATCTAGAAATCCTAGACTAAGTTGAAGTTTAGTTTTTGTCAACTTCAGACGATCATAACCCCTATCTTAGGGAGAGTTATGTGTAGCTCTAGATATGGTTGGAAAGGTCTTGGAACGATCTGTCCAACACCATTAAGTTTGAAAATTTTCTATTTTTGATGATCAAGTTATTTACCTTAGATGTATCATTGTTTGATTAAAGAAATGTCCAATCAAGGATTTAAAGGGTATTTTAGTCTTTTTAACTACCCTATTATTTTATTCCATTTTTAGCAGTTCAATATGGGTCAAGACTGAACTTAGTAAGTTTTAGAAATTTGCATTTCACGCTAGCGATAACGAGAAAGGAGAAGATAAAAGAAGAAGGGAAAAAGGGAATGATCATTAAGATCGACCAAGAATGTTGGTTTTTTCACTACGGATTTTGCTTCAATCATCTATGTGAGTTTGTAATACGTCGGGATTGATCTCCCACGTTCCAAGCTTGTTGCTTTAGCTTAATTTATCTTAAAAGTTATTGAATATTTATGAGCTTGATACCCTTTCTTGAATTCATGTGTTGTTATTGAATAAGCTTGGATTGGAAATTTTTCGAATATGTCACATCACGTTATAGGGTCTTTTCATATTAGGTTCTTAGGTACATTTGCTTGGTATCTCCATGAAAAAAGAAATTGAGAAAAGGAATCAATGTTCGGCAAATTGGGTTAGAAAATGAAGAAGAAATTTTGATAGGCAAAATGTGAGAGTGTCTGCGCGTTGCACACCAAGTGCCTTTATCTGATAATTTTAAGCTCTACGTTGGGGATCAAACAGGAGGTATTCTGCCTCAAAATACGTATTTGTAACCAAACTAAATTATGACTCCGAGTCGCAGACCCACCTTCAAATCCTGATTTTTGGATTTTTCTCATTATAGCTATCTAAAATTGCTCCTTACATCATGAGATCTTTCCAAAAATAAATCTTAATTCTAGAATCTACAATTAAATTCATGGATCAGTTAAGAGTCAAACCAAAAGAACTTAAGAATCAGAGTGATGGGAAATCAAAAGTCAAAGAAGATAAGTCAATTCAAGTTTTCATACGTCTTTTACAAACAATTTAACTTTAAGACTTCAAATTTGATTACAATCAAAAATAAAGTTGAAGTTTCTTCATCAAAGAAGTATATGGGGACTATGCATTATCAAAGAGGTTTAAAAGAAGTGTTTTCACATTAAAACAAGAGTGGAAACTGAGATTTCGAAAGAGCCTTTGGGCGAGTTTTTAGAAAAGAGTAATTGTTTTCTAAATGAAGCAAACAGGGAAACTCAGATTTCAAAGATACACTTTGGGCTATATTTTGAGCACTAATCTCAAATCACAGAAGTAAGTATGTTTTACAAACATAGGAGCTATAAAATTATTCTGGGAGTAGTATTGAGCACCGATGGAGGGGGAGCTCACATAACTCATACCCCCATAAATCATGAAGCCACCATGGGTAGAAAAGGATCAAACTTTTTAAGTGATTCCTTTAGTGCTTTTTAGCATAGAACAGTGGATCCATTAGGCAGTTCAGTTTCAATACAAATTGCAAGGTATAGGACGACCCTGACAGCATGACTCAAAATGTTATATCATCATTATATCTTTTAAGTTATTATTGTCGTTTATAGAAACTCCCACGGAAATTATTGTATTTTTATATACATCAGTTGATTTATATTTTTTCATACATTTAAGAGATACTGATATCTTTGCATACATAGAGTTGATATCATGTTTTAAAAATCTTTTCTTTATATTGCACTTGTTTAAACATGCTTTGTAATGAAAAGATTTTAATTAGTATTCATAAGTTTAGAAGATCCAAGGTAAGTGTTTCTTTTAGAACATATTTAAAGGCTGATGATTATCATTCCAACTCGCATGCTCGTTTATTTAATGTACTAATGTTAGTTTACTGTATCGTACTATGATGCAGACGCATGTAAAAAAGATCGGCATCCAGCGCTGTGTTGAACCAGTTGAGCACCCCAGAGTTCTTTGGGGAGCCTCGTTGCATTCTGGAGGTTCCTTTTACCTCCTTTCCAGCATTACATTATTAGGATGTTGAGTGGTTTTTCCCAACATCTATTTTAGTCATGTAAGAGGCTTCATAGTTAGTGAGATTTAGTCCTTGGAGTCCTTTCACTATTATCTCTTATTATTAAGATTCGGGTTGCTTCTTTTGGCAGAGTTTGAATATCTAAGTTTTACAATCATTCTCAATTATTATATCCTTTCCAGTTCATCTATATTTATGGTGTAATATATATGACTATTGTCTTTTTATTAGTAAAGTAAGTAAGGACAAGGGTTTGCTTGGGGCCAGCAATGGTCTTTAAGTGCCAGCCATGTCCCGCGTACAAGCCCGGAGCGTCAAAAACATGGTATTAGAGAATAGAGTTCAAGAGTCTTATGGTGTCTATGAATAAGTTTTTGTAAAGTGGTAGTTATCAGTGTGAAGTGACCCACATCTATACTTAGGAGGTTACAAAATTAAGGAAATTTCTACTTCTTTTATACCATTTTTTTGTGTGTTAGAGTTTATCTCTTTGAAGTTTCCCTTTAATTTGTGCTTGCGCGTGTTTTTCAATAACAATGCCTCCAAAAAGAACAACATGAGATTATCAATCTAGGAAGGAATTTAAGAAACAAGGGGCACCCAATGCATATGAAGTGCAACGAGAGGGAGAAGTTACGAATGCAGATTTCATAGAGGCAATTAGGATGATGAGTCGCGTTATGACTAATCAGGTAAGTCAGTAAAGAGAAGCTCAACATGAAAGGTATGACACTTAGATTATTCATGAGTTCTTGAGGATGAATCCCCAAAATTCACTAGTTCGAGCCCTACTGACGATCCAGATAACTTCACTAAGAGATTAAAAATGGTATTCGAAGTGATGAATGTTGTTGACACTGAGAGGGTTCAACATATTCATATTAACTCAAGGAAGTTTATAGAACTTTGTTTGATAAGTTGAAAAAGGGTAGAGATGAGGATGCACCACCCGGGAATTGGGCTTGTTTTAAGGAGGCCTATGTGGGGTGTTTCTTTCTCCGAGAACTAAAAGAGGCCTAGGTACTTGAAATCTTCACACTTAAGAACGATGCTCTAAGTATTCTTTAGTATAGGTTGAATTTCACCAAATTATCTAGTTATCCTACAGACATGGTTAAGGACATTAATATTAGAATTAGTCATTTCATTGACGGATCAGGTCGCCTATCGAGAAAAGAGGGCCGGGAAGAAATGCTTATTGGGCCCATGGACATTTGAAGGTTGATGATTTATGTATAGCAGGTAGAGTAGAAAAAGTTAAGAGACATAAAGGAGTTCAAGAACAAGACGGCTAAGACAGTGAATGAGTTTAGGCATAATAAAAGTAATGCCAACAATTCATTCCTTCAACAAATAAAGAAGGGCCCTACTTTATAATCAGCTAGTGCACCTGCACCTAGGAAAAAGGGTGAGTAAAATAATTAGAACTTCAAAGCTCAAGCTTATTTTTGTAAGGGTAGCATGGCAAAAAGTGGTACTAAGCCTCTTTCATGCTCCAAGTGTAGTACAAAACATTTATGTGCTTGTCATGATGGCTCCACTGAGTGTTTCAAGTGTTGTCAGAATGGGAATTTTATATGAGAGTGTCCAATTAACAAGCATGGGAGTATTAATTGGGGAAACAGAGTACCTTATCCTTCAGTTGCTTAGCCAGATAGGTCTGCACCTAGAGGAGCTACTTTTTCTACTAGTAGAGGAACAAACAGCTTGTATGCTCTCTACAATCTCCAAGAGCAAGAGGATTCACCTGATGTTGTCACTTGTAATATTCAAGTCTTTGACATTACTATTTATTCATTCTAGTCTCAGGGGTGAGTTTATACTTTATAAGTCCATATGTTGCTATGAACTTTGATATTATTCCTAACCAATTTAGTGAACCATTCAGTATTTCTACATATGTTGGTAAGTCCATTCTAGCAGAGAGAGCCTATCATGATTCTCCCATTTCCATCAATCACAAGAGTACCATGCATAATTAAATTAAGTTAGGCATGGTAGATTTCAATCTCATTCTTCGTATGGACTGGTTTTATGCCTGTTATGCCTTAGTTTATTGAAGGACATGAGTAGTAAAGTTTCAGTTTCAAAATGATCTAGTCTTAGAGTGGAAAAAATTTTCAGCACTACTAAAAGGTCGTTTAATTTTGTACCTTAAACAAAGAAAGTTAGTTTTTAAGGGGTGTGTCTATCACTTGGTCCGATTTAATGACGCATGTGTTGAGGTACCTCCTATTCAGTCAATTCTAGTGGTCAAAGAGTTTCCAAAAGTCTTTCTAGATCGATATTCCCGTAGTCCCTTATGAAAGAGATATAAACTTCCGTATAGATCCTCTTCCAAATACTCATCTTATATGCATTCTACCATATAGAATGGCACCAGCAGAGCTGAACTAACTTAAAGAGAAGTTGAAAGAACTTTAAGAGAAAGGCTTCATTCGACCAGGTGTCTCACCTTGGAGCTCCAGTCTTTTTTATGAGAAAGAAATATGGTTCCCTTAATATATGTATAGATTACCATAAATTAAAGTAGGTTACTATCAATAATATGTATTCTTTACCAAGGATTGCTAATTTATTCAATTATCTTCAAGGTGACACTTGTTTTTCTACGATAGATATCAGATCTGACTACCATCAGGCAAGAGCAAGGGAATGTGATATTCCAACGAAACCTTTTAAAACCATAATGGGAATTATGTGTTTTTAGTCATTTTCGTTGGATAGACCAACGCGCCTGCAGCAGTCACGAATCTTATGAATAGAGTCTTCAAATTTTATTTAAATATTTTTGTTATCATCTTCACTGATGGCATACTAATATATTCAAGGAATGAAGAAGATCATTCTCATCATACCATAATAGTTCTTCAGACTTTGGAAGATAGAGATTTGTATGCCAAGTTCTCTAAAGGTAAGGTTTTTCTTGAGTCAATGGCATTCTTGGGTCATATAATTTCCACTAATGGCATCAGAGTTGATACTTAGAAAATTCAGGAAGTGCAGAGTTGGCCTAGACCAACATCTGAAACTCATATTTGGAATTTCTTAAGTTTGGATACCTACTTTAGAAGATTTATTGAGGGTTTCTCGTCCGTTTCATCTCATTTAACGAAGTTGACGCAGAAAATAATCAAGTTTCAATGGTTTAAAGCATGTGAGAAAAGCTTTCAGGAATTGAAAAAGAGGTTAACTATTGCCCAGTTTTGACTTTACATGAAGGTACTCAAGGCTTTGTGGTGTATTGTGATGCATCTAGAGTTTGTTTGGGTGGTGTGCTAATGCAGAATGACAAAGATATAGTGTATGCCTCCAGACACTTGAAAGTTCATGTAAAGAATTACCCACACATGACATAGAGTATGTTGTTGTAGTTTTCTCTTTGAATATATGTCATCATTATTTTTACAGTGTTCATTATGTTATATTCACTAATTAAAAGAGCTCACAATATGGGTTCACCCAGAATGATCTTAATCTCAGAAAAAGGGAGTGGTTAGAATTACTCAAAGATTATGACATGAGTATTCTTTACCAACCAGGTAAGGCTAATGTTGAATTTGATGCTTTAAACAGGTTATCAATTGGGAGTGCTGCCCATGTTGAGAAAGAGAAGAAAGAGTTAGCCAAATATGTTCACAGACTTGCATAGGAGTCAGATTAATGGATAACACAGAAGAAGGAATAGTGGTGAAGAATGGTCTAAGTCATCATTAGTGTCAGCTGTAAAAGGAAAAAAAGACCATGATCCTATTTAATGAAAATGAAGGCAAATGTTTATAAGCAAAGAGTATTAGCTTTTTAACATGGGGGAGCTTGTGTATTGAGATATCAAGATAGATTTTGTGTACCTATGGTTGATCAACTCCAAGAGAGGATCATGAAGTAATCTAATAGCTCCAAATATTCCATTCATGTAGATTCCACCGAGATGTATCGTGATTTGAGAGAAGTATATTGTTTGAATGGTATGAAGAAGGGTTTTGTGGGATTCATTGTCAAGCAACTGAATTTCCAACAAGTGAACATAGAGCACTATAGGCCTGGTAGTTTTTTTCAAAATATAGAACTTCTGTAGTGGAACTTGGAGATGATTAATATGGATTTTATCATAGGTTTACCAAGGTCACGTAGGTTGCACGTAACTATTTGGGTGATTGCCAATTTTCTATCGGTAATGACTACCCATTCAGCAGAAGATTATGTCATACTATATATTCACGACATGGTCAGACTTCATGGAGTTCCAGTCTCTATTTATTTCTTATACTGGTGAACAATTTACCATGCAGTTCTTGAAATCGTTTAAAAAATGTTTGGGTTCAAAAGTTAACTGAAGTACCGCATTTCATCCTAAGACTGACGAGCAAGTAGAGTGCACCATTCAGACATTACAAGATATGTTGAGGGCTTGTGTGATTCGAAGGTAGTTGGTGTGATCACCTACCTCTCATTGAGTTTTGTTACAACAACAGTTATAACTCTAGCACCGATATGACTCCATACGAAACTCTTTATGGGAGAAGCTGCAGATCTCTTATTGGGTGGTTTGAAGTTTGTGAAGCACGGTTCAGAGGACCAGATTTAGTTTACCAAGCTATGGTGAAGGTTATTCAATTGAATTTTAAAATGGTATAGAGTCGTCAAGAATCCTACACTGATGTTATGAGCAGGCCATTAGAGTTTGAAGTATAAGATTGGGTATATTTAAAAGATTCGCCCATGTAGGGTGTGATAAGGTCTGGTAAAAAGGAGAAGATCATACCCGGTATATTGGATCTTATAGAAATCCAAGAGTATATGCAATATAGCTTATGAGTTGGAGATACCATGCACCAAAGTTAGTAGTTGTTCATCCGGTATTTCATATCTCCATGTTGAAGAAGTTCATGGGCGATCCTTCATTGATATACAAACTGAAAATACTGGCATAAAGGATAACTTATCCTATGAAGAGATTCTGGTTCAGATTTTAGATCACCAATTTCGCAAGTTGAGGACAAAAAATGTTGAATCATTGAGAGTCCTTTGGAAGAACCAGATTTGTTGAACAATCTGCTTGGGAAGTTGAGGAGGCTATTAAATAGATATATCCACATATCTTTTAATTTGGAGAAAATACAAACCTTGATACTAATTTTCTTCTTAGTACTATTTGAATTATGAGTGGGAACGTTGTTTGTTTGTATTTGATTTTTGGATTTTTTTAACTTGATGGTACTGCGTTTAACATAGTATTAGAATCTCATTTGAGGATGAATGTTCCCAAATGGTAGTTATTATAACATCTCGTAACTAGAAAAAACTAAAATGAATCTTAAAATTCGGAAGTAAATCTGGAAATCATTAAGGTAAAGTTGAATTTTGGTCTACTTCAAATCATAAATTCTAAATCAGGCTGAGTAAGGTGTAGTTCAAGAAATAGTTGGAAAGATATATCTTTCAAATGACATAGACTTTGCAAAATTTCTAGTTTGGATGAGGAAATTATGACCTTGGGAAGTTGGTCTATTGGATTAAGTAATGTCCAACCGGGTTTTAAATGGTATTTTAGTCCTTTCACTACCAGATTATTTTATTCCATTTTTAGATGTTTAATATTGATCAAGATTCAACTTAGAGAGTTTTAGAAATTTGGATTTCACACTTGGGCTAAGGAGAAAGGAGAAGAAAAAAAAGGGCAAAAGGGCAAAATCATAAAGATCGACAAAGAACTTTCGTGTTTTTTCCAAGGATTTTGATTAATCAGGTATGCGGGTCGCTCATATAATTGGGATCATTATCCAACGTTCCAAGCATGTTAATTCATTTTGGATTCCTCCTAAATGTGTTAGAATATTAATGATCATGATACCCTTTCTTGTAATTATGTGTTGTTATCTTGGATTAGGAAGTTTTTGAATCAGTTACATCACTCTATAGGGTCTTTTCGGGTTACATTCTTAGGTACATTTTCTAGATATATGTATTAAAATATTAAAAAATTGAGAAAATAAATTGAAGTTAGCCATATTAGGGTTAGAAAACAAAGAAGAAATTCTAACGGGTGAAATTTGAGGGTTGCCGCGTGCCGTGCGCGGAGTTCTCTGTTCTAAAAATTCGAGCTCCGTATCACGGAGATGACACGAGGTGTTATACCTCAAAAGAAATTTTAAAAATAAAAATTAAATTATGCCTCCGTATCATGGACCCACCTTCAAATCCTAATTTTATGATATTTCGCATGTTTATCTATCTAGAGTAATTCCTAAACATCATGAGATCTTTCCAACCACAAATTTTAATCCTTGAATCCATAAGTCATTTCAAGGATCAATTAAGGGTCAAGTCAATATAAATTAATAATCAAAGTCAAGAAAAATCAAGAATCAAGTAAGAGAAGTCATTTCAAATTTTCGTAAACCATCTACAAACGTATTAACTATATTTAAAGACTTATGTTTTGAGTTTAGTAAAAGAGTAAAGTTGAGGTTCTTTCTTAAAAGAAGTATATCGGTACTATGTATCCCAAAGAGGTTTACAAGAAATTTTTTCACATTTAAAGAAAAGTGGAACCATAGATATCTAAAGATCCTCCGATCTAGTATTCATAAAAGAGTAATAGCTTTCTAAATGAAGCGAACAGGGAAACTCATATTTCAAAGATAGCCTTTGATCTATGTTTTGAGCACTAATCTCAAATCATAGAAGTATGCATCATTTAAAAACATAGGAGATGATATAAGAGTATTTTGGGAGTAGTATTGAGCACTTATATGGGGGAGATTTAAGATAACTCACAACCCCATAAATCATGTATCCACCATTGGTAGTAAAAGATCATGTTTTTAGATGATTCCTTTAGAGATTTTTAGCATAGACTACTGGATCCATTAGGCATTTCAAGTTCAATACTAATGGAAAGGTATAGGATGGACTTGGCGGCATGAGGCTAAACGGTGTATCATTACAATAGCTCTTAATAGATGGTTCTCCGTTAGAAAAAATCCCACATATTTTATTGTATTTTTTCACACATTAGTTCATTTGTATATTTACATACATTTCATAGTTTCTTGTATCTTAGAATTCAAACAAAGTTTACATCATGTTTTAAATAGCTTTTCTTTCTATTGCACTTACTAAAACCAGATTTAATGAGATAAGTTTAGTAAGTATTCATGAGTTAAACAGAGCAAAGGTAAGTGCTTGTTTCAACACCTCTTTCAAGACTATGTTATGTTTAGCAATCCAACTCGTACGCTCTTACATTCAATATAGTGATACTAGTTGGTCTGCATCGTATAATGATGGAGATGCATGTAACGAGAATCGGCATCCAGTAAACCGTTGATCAAGTTGAGCACTCCAGAGTCAGTTGGTGAGCCTCATTGCATTTTGGGTGACCTTTTTACTTGCTTTGTAGTATTTGGATATAAGAATATTGAGGTGTTTCTCCGAATATACATCTTATTCATGTTAGAGGTTTCATAGATAATCAGATGTTAGTCCTTGGAGATTTTTAGTATTAACTCTTATTGTTAAGACTTGGGTTTTTAATTTCGGTCAAGTTTAAATGTTTCAGTTTTACACACATTCTCAGTTATTATATCATTTTCAATTCAGTTATATTTATTGGTGTAATAGATATGATTATTGTCTTCTAATAAGTTAAGTAAGCAAGGCCAATGGTTTGCTTAGGGCCAACAATGGTCTTCAAATTCCAGGCATATCTGGGGTATAGGTAGGCCTGGGGCATGAAGATATTGTTCAGCAACATGGTGTTGCGTTCGTTACCTTTCAACTTCAAGGTGAGGCCAAGCAACGGTCTAGAGATTACATGTAATGTAGATCTTCTACACTACCTTCCCTCACTAGGACCAATTCCATGCCTCATTCCAAGAAAAATATGTACCTATGTCCTTGAGAGACCACAAAAGGATGAATTTATTAAATTAGAGCAAGGTAGAATGTTTGTTGCTTTCTTATGAGGCCAAATTCCATGCTCTATCACGATATGCTACACAATTGGTTACAACTGAAGATGAGAGGATCACGTTATTTATTAGAGGTTTAAATTATAAGTTGCAAATGTTTTCTTTCCACATGACTTCTGCAAGGAAGAGTTTTAATGTGGTGTCAAATTATGTAAGAAAGTGGAGAGAGTGAGTCGAGACAATCATGCTAAGGCATTGTCTAAGAAGAACAAGAATTCAGGAAATTTTTAGGGCTCCTATGCTAAAGGATCCAGTTGACAAACACTTGTGGCCAAGCCAATTAACTCATCCATGCCCTCTTATACATGTAATTATTTGGGAACCCCCTAAAATAATATTTCCGGCTAGTTAGAGTATTTATTGAGCGTGTGACGGGAAGTAGACCATATGGAGACCGCACTTGATTTAATTGGGGGAAACTTGGAAACATAAGGAGGGACTTCCCACAAATAAATGTATTTGAGTCTGAACAGTAGCCTTCTCAAGAAATTTTATATCCAAGAAATTGTAATAAGGATAAAGGGCGTCCACAAGGTGGGTGAGGAGGTAATAAGCGATCTCGTGGTTGTTGAAGAAATGGTTATAGAGTTAGAGGTAATGTGCAACTACGAAGGGAGGTGTATCGTCTCGACGATAAAGCTCAATCTTATGCTTTTCCTAGAAAAAATTAAGTGGAGGCATCTGATACAGTGATTATAGGTACTATTCTTGTTTGTGACCGGAAGGCTAATGTGTTATTCGATCTGGGTTCAAATAATTCTTATGTGCCTATGTAATTCGCCTTCAAATTTGAGATGGTGTGTGATGTCATTGATGCCCCTATTCATGTTTCTACCCCCGTTGGAGAGTTAGTCATAGTCACCTACATCTATCGTGTTTGCCCTATTTTGATATGGAAGCTGTTAGGAATTGGGTACGACCTATTTGATATGGAAATTATTACTTTGTGGGAAACCCTAGTTATTATCGTCGTTTTATTAAGAATTTTGCTTCAATTGCTACTCACTTGATAAATCTATCCAAAAAGAAGGTATCATTTGAATGTACTGAGAAATTTGAGTATAGCTTCCAAAATATTAAGACTTTTGACCATCTTGCCAAACCTCGCATTACCGATTGAGGATAACGATTTCATTGTTTATTGTGATACTTCGTATTCTTGTTTGGGTGATATGGCTATGCAGGATAATAATTTCATAGGTTATGCCTCACGTAAATTTAAGGTGCATGAGAAGAATTATCCCCTCACGATTTGGAGTTAGCTGCGGTGGTGTTTGCTCTTAAAATATGACAACATTATCTTTATGTTGTTATGTCGGAGGTATATAGTTATCATCATAGTTTGCAGCATTTATTCACTCAAAAGGATTTAAATTTGAAACAATGGAGATGGATGGAGTTACTTAAGGATTGTAATGTGATTATTCAGTACCATCGGGGCAAGCCTAATGTGGTGGCAGACGATTTGAGTAGGAAAGCAGAAAGTATGGGTAGTTTAGCTTACTTGTATGTATCAAATCTACCTTTTCCCAAGGAAATTTAGGCCTTAGAATCTAAGTTCATGCAGTTGGGAATCTCCGAAAGAAGTGGGGTTTAGCTAGTATTGAATCTAAGTCAATGTTCATGGATGAGTTCAAGGCCGAATAATTTGAAGATGAGAATTTGTAGGAGCTTAGAATGAAAATTGCAATGGTTAAGTTCCAAGAGACCACTGTTTATGCCAACGGTGTACTCAACTATAAAAGTAGAATATGTGTTGCTAAAGTTGACGACATGATCCGGAAATTGCTTGCGTAGTTTTATGGTTAACGGGGTTTGACCAAGAAGTATAAACATCTAAAATAAGTTTATTGGTTGTTAGGCATGAGGCAAGAAATTTTGGAGTTCCTGGTGAAGTGCAAGAATTGTCAACCAGTGAAGTATGAACATCAAAGGGATTTACTTCAAATATGTGATCCGTAATGGAAGTGGGAAAGAATAGCCCTAATTTTTTTGGTTTGTCTCGGTAAAACCTTAGGGGATTTTGACTCTATATGGGTTATGGTTGATATATTGACTAAGTCAGCTCATTTTATTCTTGTAAGGGTAGATTACAATGAGGAACAGCTAGCTAAAATCTTTGCGAAGGAGATAGTGAGGTTGCATGGGGTCCCTTTTTCTATCATCTCAGATAATGGTACCCTTTTTACCTCTAAGTCTTGGAGAAAGTTTCATGATGAATTGGATACACAACTCACTTTTAGTACAAACTTTTATCCCCACAAAGTTGGAAAGAACTATTCAAGTGGTGGAATATTTGTTGAGAGCTTGTGTGATTGACTTTGAAGGGCATTCGGATAAGTTCTTACCATTATGAGAGTTCTCATACAATAGAAGCAACCACTCAAGCAGTGATATGGCACTATTTTTTAGGCGTTCTATAGGAGGGTGTGTGATCACCCATAGGTTGGTATGAGGCGAGAGATGTAAAACCTTTGGTGGCAGACTTAGTGAAGGATGCTCAAGATAAGTTTACGTCCATTTAAGCTAAACTTCTAGTCGTGAAGATTAGGAAAAAGAAGTATGTAGATCATAAAGTGAGAGACATGGAGTTTCAGGCTAGAAAAAATATTATTCATAAGGTATCACCCATGAAAGGGGTTATGCTATTTGGTAAGACAGGTAAGTTGAGTCCGCGATGTATTGGTTTCTTAGAGGTTCAAGAATGCGTAGAACCGCTGGCATATATATTGTGACTACCCCATAATTTTTCCGGCATACATCCCATATTCCATGTGTCTATCTTGAAGAGGTGCCACGATGACATTGACTATATCATTAAGTGGGATTATAACACCCCATAGCCAAACAGACCAAAAATTAGTTTTTTTAGAAAAATCTGCAGGTGCTACCAACTGTGGCATCGACGGACCGTACCCTAAACCATGGTCCGTCCTGCATAACCGTCGATGGGATCAAAAACTCCCAAAAATTTCGGCATAGAAAAATTGGTTAAGTCTTGGACGACAGACGGACTTACGGTCCGTAGGTCAAACGACGGTCCATATTCCAGGATGGTCGATCAAGACTCCCTTCAACCACTCTCTAACAAGAGCTATGGATGACCAACATGGTTCGTTGGTGGACCTACGGACTGTAGGTGGAAAATTTGCAGACAGTTAAAGGAAAATGCAGTTAAGTCAACTTAAGATGATGATAACTCTTAGAAAAAAATGAATTAGGTCTCCATGACCTACCCATAGATAGATAATTGAATTATCTTTCCATAGTCATCGACCATTGTAAAATTAGACCTTCGAGTAAAACTTTATGCCCATTTTAGTGAAGGCCTGTCGAACAGGCCCTCACGACGGACCCAACGATGGGGCGTCGGGCACACGATGGACCGTCAGTCTTAGCCATCGTGAGGCCTGCCAGCAACCTTCCCAGGGGTCTTTTTGACCTTTCCCACTCCGATTAAACCCTAAGTTACGTCATTTTGACACTAAATCATTAGAGTTTAGTCAGTTTAAGCCAAGAAACATGATTAAAACATATCCAAGTCAAATCATTAAATCAAAACTTAGAAAATTAGAAGCAAGATGTCACGACACAAAACCGAGCCGCGACTGGCACCCACACTTACCCTCCTATGTGAGCGAACCAACCAATATAAACTCTAACATTTCAATATAATAACGACAGAAAGCAATGCGGAAGACTTAAACTCATTAATAAAAACCAATTCAATAACTTCTAAAATTCAACATCTATTATTCCCCAAAATCTGGAAGTCATCACCACAAGAACATCTATGATCAAATTACTAAACTAAGAGTATTCTAAGAAGCTAAAACAAATAAAAGCTAGTCCATGCCGGAACTTCAAGGCATCAAGACATGAGGAAGAAGATCCAGTCCAAGCTAGAAGCATTAGCTCACCTTGAAGATCCGGTGTGACGAAGACTGGCTAGAATTGCGGTTGAGTTGAAGACGACGGCATGTTTGCTGCACTCCACCAATAACAAAGAAGAAAACATAAAGGTAGGGGGTCAGTACAAACACAAGTAGTGAGTAGCTATCATCGGCCAACTAAAAATAGAAAACAGTATATATCAAGTAATATCATAAATCAACTACAATACTCAACATGTAGCAACAACAAGTACTATAATCATTAATAAGTACCGCCAAGTTCACACATGAGGACTCAAGCTTCAGTATCATACTCATTTGGGAATTAGGTTCATTAGATTGAGTATATTAACATATTTCAAAATTCATTATCTTTATTCCCCTCGTGTCGGTACGTGACACTCCGCTCCATATACTATCCTGGTGTCGGAACGTGACACTCCGATCCTCATATACTATCCTGGTACCGGAACGTGGCACCCGATCCATATACTATCCTGGTGTCGGAACGTGACACTCCGATCCTCATTCTATCCTGGTACCGGAACGTGGCACCCGATCCATATACTATCCTGGTGTCGGAACGTGACACTCCGATCCTCATATACTATCCTGGTACCGGAACGTGGCACCCGATCCTCTATTACTATCCTGGTACCGGAACGTGGCACCCGATCCTCTATTTCTATCCTGGTACCGGAACGTGGCACCCGATCCCCTAATCTCACTACTTTCGTTCATCAAGTCTTCTTTTATACCAAGGCATCATCATTAACAAAGTAGATTAGGGTTTCTTTTCAAGATTTAGAATTCAATAGCTTCATCATGCTTATTTTAGCACAGTTATAAAATCACATTCATGCAAGCATACAATTAAGAACATAGCAGGGTTTACAATACTACCAATACATATCATTCACTATTAAGAGTTTACTATGAATAGCATAAAAACCATAACCTACCTCCACCGAAGATTCGTGATCAAGCAAGCAATTTCCCAAGCTTTGTTCTTCTTCTCGTTCGATCCTCTCTCTCTCTCTCTATTTGTTCTTTCTATTTTTCTTATTCAAACCCTCTTTCTTTTACCCTAATTAGCATATAATTAGGTATAAAAGATGGCAATAGTAATCCACTAATTAACTCAAGGTTACCTCTTTTAACCCCCAAGTAATTAGACTTATTAACATTAACCCACTAAATTTATAATTATAGAAGGAATAGTCCAAAACGTCCCTTAAAATATTTACAGAAATCCGACCCAGCCTGGGATTACGCAGTCTGTGACGGCCCGTCGTGCCTGCGACGGTCCGTCCTGCTGCCCCGTCACAGAGTTCAGAGACTCAATTCCACTAAATGGTCTGTGACGGTCCGTCGTACCCACGACGGTCTGTCCTGCCATGTCGTCACGAAGTTCAGACAGTCGATTTCAGTACCCAAATTTCAGAATTTCTAAGTGTTTTGAAACGAGACCCCCTCGACGGTCTGTCGTGCCTATGACGGTCCGTCGTGGGGTCCGTCGTCTCAGCCAGTTTTCCAGAAATAAAATCTGCTGCTCAAAACGACTAAACAGGTCGTTACACAAGAGAGGAGAAAAAAAGCTCAACAACCCTAGTTCAAGAAAACCACAAGCTCCAGCAGTTCCAGCCCCAACACTTAAGTATTTTTCCGTGGATTTCATCACCAGGCATGTGGGATTTCACTAGTGGGTTCCTTTCACCCATTAGGTCCCTAGTTTTCAGTCAGATTCTTCATTCTCTTGTCATGATTAAACCTAGGGTTTCTAGAACTTTGATAGAACTTCATAAATTTATTAGTTATATGTTCCAAATCAGATTATCAGGTTATTATGCAGTTTATTGCATGAGTTTCAGAACCCAATATCATGTAATACAAATTACACAACAAGGCCAGGAATAATTAAATGTACACATAATTAATGAGATATAAGAGCGTAACATGAATAAAATGTTAAAGTGTATATATATTTTGTCAAATATGGGATTGTATGCCAAACTCATGTCATTGTAAACTATTCTGGTGAATTCATATATTAATTTAAAATTCTTTTTTATTCCATATAGGAAAAACCTTGTGTATAATGGACCAACTAGTTTTTAACCCTAGATGATTGTTTTCCGAATTCTTGATAGTACACTTCTATAGAAACTGATTACGGCTGAAGACTTGATGAGTCCACATAGTTCCCTATATCTTAAAAAAACCTTATTTGAGGTATTCAAAATTTACTTTACAATATTTCAAAAAAAAACATTACTTTTCCTTTCCGTTAGTTGTATTTCATATTTACATAAGCTCCTTAAGGGTTTCCAATTTTAATTCTAGCGAAAACTACTAATTTGAACTAGTTAATGAACATCTTATTTGTATTTTATTACTTAAAATTAGCAGATTTTATGAGTTGATACCAGTAAGCAATCTAGAACTATTTGAAAACATCCCTTACTTTTCTTTGTGGGTTGATATCTATTAAACAAAGGGAAATCCAAAACTAAATGCAGGGTCTTGGAAGGGTTAGCTTCTAAAGGGTATGACATAGACTACCAATTCTACGAAGAAATTTGGAGTTTCTCTAATATTTATGATCAATTACATCAGTTTGATCCTTGATTGTTTCTTGATTATGATTCGAATTGTGTTTTCCTGTATTAAGTGTAAAAATTATTTATTTCACTTATTTGATTTTTGAAATATCAACCTAGCTTAATAGATATTTTGTGTAACACTGAGTATGCCAAGTCCAATTAAGTATTGAAATAACACGAATATTAACAGGAGATTGTTCATGATTTTAATTACAATGTGACTTTGTTTCTTCTCTTTAATAGTTTTTGGGATTCCATTTTTATTAATTGATTTGATAATGGATCTATACATTCATCCAAACAGTTAACGATTATATCAATTTTCTCGATATAGTTTGGAGATCCCTTACCTTGTATTGTTTCTTATTTTTATAAAGGTGTTTGGTGGCTTAAATGTGTTATATGCGAAAATTGACAAACAGAGTTTAACGTCTAGCATCTTTTTAAATAATACTGATGATATACTAGATTTAATATTGATGTGTTTGCCTTTGAAAGATGAGGTAAGGAAAGCAATCTTATCAATGAAATGGAGAAATCACCGTGTTGAGTTACACAATCGACGCTTTATCAATCACTTCAGAAAACGAGGATTTCTTAATACTATTGTCACATTTAGGAAGATAATTCATTTAATTTTGACCCTTCATAAATGTCCGATTACTAAATTTATCATCAATGTTTTCGTCTAGATGGTTGTCCGGAGGTTGATAATGTAATACTTTTCCTTTGCTTAGGAAGAGAATCCATTTGATTTTGACCCTTTATAAAATATGAGGTTGCCAATCATAGGACAAATTTCTGGATGAACAACATTGAGTTTAAACTTAGTAATTGGTCCTTCGAAGTGTGAAAATAAGGTAGATGATCTTCCGAAATTTGACTACAACTGATACCACTTTTTCATTGAGAAGAAGCTTATCCTCAAGCCATCTTTACAATCCAAATGCATTAGAATGACGTTAATTACATTATTAGGAAGATTGCTATGGATGTCATGCATTAAGCTTCAACAACTTTCTAGAATGCTTCGTAGCCTCTTGTAGATCAAATGTTGACGTCAACACACCAATCCACATCAGTCTAGTTCACATTTTGCTCTTATACAGTAAAATCGGTAAACTAGGCTTTTATATATATATTAGTCACGACCAAACCCACTAATCCATATGGCACCCACTATAAGACTATGTAGGAGAACCCACACATTTTAATAAAGAAAACATGCAAAAATTAAGAAAACGAAAAAACAAAATTTAGGTGATCTAATTAAATAAGCTTTTAAGTACAATCCTTGTTTAACTTGTAAAATAATTAACAACATCCAACAACTTAATATAACAAGTACAAGATCTACTAAGAGTAATATTTGAACAATAAATAATAAAAGAACACGACTCCCAACATGCAAAAGGAAGAGTCGAAGATGTTGGAGGATTTATTTGTCTTCAACTTAAAAAACATCACCAATCCTGCATCCAGACTATGTCAAAAAGACATAGCAAGAGTAGTATCAGTACAATCACACGTACATGTAGGCACATTGGTCAACCCGACACCCACTTCATAATATAAGGAAGAATAATAAAATATCATGTCTGGAGCATTTGCTTCTCCAACCTTACCCCTTTCTTTGAACTCATTCAACCTACACCAGAGCTTTGTTGTTACTAACCATATTTTCCAACCTGCAACACTTTTTATTCTATTCGATCATAGCCTACAACATGCTAACCCCATCAATAATCCCAAACTCCACTAACATCCCTTCCTACTAGTGGATAATGTAACAATCTTAAGTTACAGTCGCCTTATCTATACCAAGACATATAGTTTCTCCTTACCCCAATGTCTAGTCCCATTCCATCATTCTTTTGGTACTTATCTAGATTAATACCCCGACAATACACTCTTTCCCAATAAGTACACATCACCCCATACTCACCTACATGCACATAGTTCTACCTACACTCTATGATCAAAACAATTCACGCTCACGCACTAAAGATATTGAATATAACATAATTTATCGTACACCTTTGGTCACAAGTAGTTTTTCCTCTTAACGGATCGAAACTCAAAGCTTTTAGCTTGTTAGAATGTGGCAATCTGAACCCAAGTTGTGCCAGAAAGTGGCAAGCCGATCCAATAGTTATGGTAGAACGTGGCAACCCGATCCAATAGTTGTGCCTAAACGTTGCAACACAATCCAATAGTTAGCTTGCTGGAACGTGGAGATGTAATCCCCAATAACACATCACATCTACAATCACAATTATAATATAAAGATCATACATTTACGTCATCGGTTCTTAGCAATGTCAATTCATATCTAAATATGCATATGATCAAAACCGAGTGGTCAAAATTTCAACAAGAATGTGTACATAAGCGTAAACATGAACAAGTATATTCATCTATAACTCACCGCGAGGAATAACAATCGTCAACTAAGAATAATCCTTAATTCTCATCACGAAAATAGACAAGTTTAGCCCTAGTTCTTTCTTAGATTTCGTTAACGGTCCCTTAAAACTAAGTACTAACATTCAATAAATTTTTACTATAACGGGTCGATATTCACATATACCGAAACATACTTCCTTCTATCGGGTATTATCATTACAGAAGAAATTCTATTCAAGCCCCTTGTTAATAAACCTCGAGCAGTTAGTAAACTTCAACTCAACAATAACCCACATACGCTAATTTATATCATATTTCCCCAAAAATTATTCAGTGAAAGAAGATCTACACATGTCTCCTATTATTGAATTCATAGATTACATGGTCAACACATGTTTATGACTACTCAATGCATAAAAGTTACCTACGTGGGTGCCATGCAATAGTACAGAGTTTTTGTTCCATTTCAAACTTTTCCAGATTTTGTATGGAAAAATTGTCCAAGAACTCGCAAGATTCTTCCATCCCCATTCTAGAAAGATCTTTCTCCTTCTTTACCAAGCTTTGAATAACTTTTCTAAGGTTTTGAGGGTAAGTTACGACCTTTTATTTGCTTTTTAGTGTTTCTTAATTAGGATGTTCTGGGTATTTCCCAACATCCATCTTAATATTATAGAAACTGTAGAAATAGTAAGTCATATAGTTATGACCATTGTATTGTAGATCTTTTATTATGAGACTTAAGTATCATATTGAACAACTTATCATTCATTAATTTAGCATATGAGACTTTTTCATTGATTCAAGTCTTCCATTGAGTTAAGTCAGTCAAACCAAGGGTCCTATCAAGGCTAGCAATGGTCTTTGAGTCCTGACCACGCCCAGGGTATACGCTCGAAAAGTGAAAAACAATGTATCAAAGCATAGAGTTGTAGTGTCCTAGGGAGTCTATGAAGTCGTGTCTGTATAGTCTTAGTTATCAGTGTGAAGCACGTCATATCTATAATTAGGATACTATAACATTTAGCGATTTCTTTACTTCTTTCATATCTATTTCGTGTGTTAATGTTTATCGCTAAAGGTTTCCCTCTAATTTGTGCTTTTATGTTTCAGATAACCATGCCTTCACAAAGCGCAGCCCGAGGTTGTCAAGTTAGTAGAAATGTTGAGCCACACGAACAAGGGGTGCCTAATAAAACAAACGTGCAACCTCAAGGCAATGTCATTAATGATGAATTCCGTGAGGCTATCCTGATGCTGAGAAAAGTGGTGACTAACAAAGTTGGGCTGCCAAAAGGAGCTAGGTAAGATAAGGATGACACTTCAAGGATTCACGAACTCTTGAGAATGAATCGTCCAAGTTTCATTGGTTTGATCATTACTAATGATCCGGAGATTTTAATTGAGGAATTGAAGATGGTTTTTGATTTGATGTACGTTTGTGATACTTAGAGGGTTCAACTAGTTGAATATCAATTGAAGATTTTTGGCAAGGACTTGGTTTGATTAGTTGAAAAAGGGTTAATATGGGGATGCACCACATTGGAGTTGGGTGTTTGAAAGATGTTGTATTAGGGTGTTTCTTTCATCGATAATTTAAAGAGGCTAAGGTACTAGAGTCTACTACACTGAAGCAGGATTCTCTTAGTATGCAGGAGTATGTGTTGAATTTCGGTCAATTATATCGTTACGCTCCTAAAATGGTTAAGGACATGATGAGTAGAATGAGTTTGTTTGGTTGTGGCTTGGGTCGTGCATCAATCAAATAGGGTAGGGTTCTGATGCTGATAGACGACATACACATATCAAGGTTGATGGCTTATGTGCAATAGGTTGAAGAGGAGTATTTGAGACATAGATAGGAGTATAGAAGTAGGAAAGTCTAGACAGGAATGAGTCTGGGCAGAATAGAGGTATTATGCATCGTACACAGATTCAGAAACAAAAAGGGCATGCATCATCATCTGCTAGTGCACCTGCACCCAAAGATAAAGGCGAGCATCATGGACTCAAATCACAGAACTTCAGAGCTAGACCATCACAGTGTCAAGGTAGTATGGAAGCATGAGGTATCTAGGCTTCTTCATGTGTTATGTGTGCTAGAACCAACCCAGGTAAATGTTGGGATGGCCAGACATGTTATTTTAAGTAAGGAAACGACGGTCACTTTATTAAGGGTTTCTCTAAGAACATGCAAGGTAGTGTTAATCTGTGCAATAGATCACAAATCATCATCAGTTGCACCACCATATAAGGTTGCACCTAGAGGAGCTACTTTTGATACTGACGGAGAAGCATACCGCCTCAATGCGATCACTACCCTCCAAGAGCAAGAGAACTCCCCAGATATTTTGACTAGTATGATCAAAATCTTTACTTTCGATATTATACTTTGCTAGACCTTGGATTAAATTTGTCTTTTTTAACTCCTTATGTTGCAAATAGGTTTGAAATTCTTCCAAAGAATTTTTCTGAACCGTTCTGTGTTTCCACACCTATTAAGAGTCTATTCTATAAGAAAGAGTCTATGATGATTGTTCTGTTTCTATCAACCAAAAGAACACCATGGTTGTTCTTGTTGAGTTGGACATGATAAATTTTGATGTCATTCTAGGTGTTTAATCGGTTCATGCCTTCTATGCTTGAGCAGATTGTAGAACTCGAGTTGTCAAGATTGAGATTGTTAATAAGTCAACCATAGAGTGGAGTAGTAGTTCAATAGTGTGTAAAGGTTGTTTAATTTCCTACATTAAGGAGATAAAGTTAGTCTCAAAGGGTTTTATCTACCACTTCATCCGATTTTATGAGTCTAGTGTTGAGGTATCTTCCATTGAGTCAGTTCCTATAGTAAAGAAGTTTTCAAAATTCATATGATTTTTCCAGAGTCCTTCCTTAGAGAGAAATAACCTTTGATAGAGACATCAATCCTGATACTCATCCTATCTCGATTCCGCCATAAAGAATGGCACCAGCTGAGTTAAAGAAGTTAAAAGAGCATTTGAGAAGTTTGTTTTATAAAGGATTCATTAGACCTAGTTTATTACCTTGGGTGACTCGTATCTTATTTGTGAGAAATAAGGGTGGTTCCCTTAGGATGTTTATAGACTACATTCATTTGAATAAGGTTCCATAAAGAATAATTATCTTCTTCCAAGGATAGATGGTTTATTTGATCAACTTCAGTGTGTCACATGTTTTTAAAAAATAGGCCTCAAATATGGATACCATTAGTAAAAATTAGGGATTGTGATATTCAAAAGACAACTTTTAGAACCATATAAGGTAATTATGCATTTTTGGTCATGTATTTTGGGTTTGAACAACGCACCTACAACATTCATGTATCTTATTAATAGTGTTTTCAAACCTTATTTAGATATATATGCTATCATCATCATTTATGACATACCAATCTATTCATAAAATGAAGAAGATCATGTTAGTCATCTCAAAATAGTTCTTCAAAACTTAAAGGACATGGAGTTGTATGGAAAGTTCTCTAAGTGTGATTGGATTGAGTATGTGGCATTCTTATGCCACATTGTTTTCGATGAGGGCATCAAAATAGATATACATAAATTGAAGAAGTGAAGAATTGGCATAGACCCATATCTCCAACTAGTTTTAGGAGTTTCTTAGGTTTAGCTACCTACTATAGGAGATTTTAGAGGGTTTCTTGTCCATTTCATCTAATTTGACAAATTTTACTTAGAAAACAGTGAAGTTTCAATGGTTTGAATTTTATGAGAAACGCATTGAGGAATTGAAAAAGAAGTTCACTGTTGCCCCAATTTTGCTTTACCAGAAGATACTCAAGGATTTGTGTTGTATTGTGATGCAATTTGAGTTGGTTTTTGTTGTGTGCTAATGCATAATGGCAAAGGTATAACATATGTCTCCAAACATATGAAAATTTCATGAGGAGAATTATCCAACCAATGACTTTTTAGAAATGCCTGCTGTAGTTTTTGCTTTGAAGATACGGTGTAACTTTTTGTATGGTGTTCATGTTGATATATTCACTGATCACAAGAGCTTACCATATGTGTTCACCCAAAAAGATCTCTATCTCAGATAGAAGAGGTGGTTAGAATTACTCATGAATTATGACATGAGTATGTTTTACCTCCTAAGTAAGGCTAATGTGATTGCTAATGCTTTAAGCAAGTTATCTATGTGTAGCACCACCCATGTTGAGGAATAAAAAAGAGAGTTAGAAAAGGATGTGCTTAGACTTACACTCCTGGGAGTCAGACTTTTGGATTGAACAGAAAGAGGAATAGTGGTGACAAACGGGGATGAATCATTACTAGTGTTAGAGGTGAAAGATAAGCAAGAACAAGATCCAATTTTTCATGACTTGAAGGCAAAGGTTCAAAAGTAAAGAGTATTAGCTTTTGAATAAGGGGGAGATGATGTGTTGAGATATTAAAGTAGACTGTTTGTACCAATGGTATATGAAATCCAAGAGAAAATCATGGATGAAGGTCATAGCTCCAAATACTCCATGCATATCGGTTCTACAGAGATGTATCATGATTTGCGAGAAGTATATTGGTGGAATGGTATGAAGATTGGTATTGCTAAATTTGTTCACAAATGCCGAACTATCAGGAAGTGAAAGTTGAGAACCAAAGGCGTTATGGTTTGGCGAAAAATACCAAACTTCAAGAATGGAATTGGGAGATTATTAAAATGGACTTCATCACAGGCTTGACAAGATCGCGAAAGCAACATGATTCTATTTGGGTGATTGTCGATCGAATGAAAAATTCATCCCATTTTTTGCTTATAAAGACTACCCACTTGGAAAAAGATTATGCCAGGTTATATGGTCAAGGGGTTGTCAGAATTTATGGAGTCTCACTCTCTATTATTTCATATAGAGGTGCAAATTTTGTTGCACAATTCTCGAAATATTTCATGAAAGGTTTGGGTTCAAAGGTTAATTGAGTACTCTCTTTTATCGTCAGAGAGATGGTCAAGCAAAGTCTACCATTCATACCTTAGAAGATATGTTGAGGGCTTGCGTGATTATTTCAAGGGGAATTGGGATGAAAACATAACTCTCATTAGGTTTGCTTACAACAACAGTTATCATGCTAGTATCCAGATGGATCCATATGAAGCTCTTTATAGGAGAAGGTGTACATTTCCTATTGGATTATATGAATTTGCTGAACCAGGGTTCACATGACTAGATTTAGTTAACCAAGCTATGGAAAAGGTAAAGGTGATTCAAGAGAGGTTGAAATCGGCGTAGAGTCATCAAAAGTCATACATATATGTTAGCAGAAGGTCGTTAGTGTTTGAAGTACATGATTGGGTATATTTGAAGTTTTCACCCATGAAAGGTGTTATGAGGTTTTGTAACAAGGGTAAACTTAGTCTCTGGTATATTGGACCTTATCGCATAAATAAGAGGATTTGCAATGTAGTTTATGAGTTGGACTTACAACTGGATTTAGCAACAGTTCATCCGGTGTTTCACATCTCTATGTTGAAAAAGTAAATAGGAGATCATTATTGATTGTACCCATTCAAAATTTCGCGATTATGGATAACTTATCTTATGCGGAGATTCTGGTTTAGATTTTAGATCGTGTAGTTCGCAAGTTCAGAACAAAGGAGGTTGCATGAATCAAGGTCATTTGGAGGAACTAATTTGTTGAAGAAGATACTTGGGAAGTTGAAGAGGATATGAAGAATAGATATCCACTTCTCTTTGAATATGTACAATATGCAGATCAAGGTACTAGTTCCTCCTTTGTACTATCTAACTTTCGAGTACGCATTTCGTTTGGTTTGATTTGCTTGTGGCTGTTTGAACTTGATTCTTTTACCCTAAGTATGATAATAATAACCTCATATAGGATGAATGTTCCCACGGGGGAATTATTGTGACATTTAGCAACTAGAGACGACTACAAAAGAGTTTAAAATCTAAAAATAATCATTATTGAAAAGAATGAGGAAATCTTGAAATTTTGTCTACGTTTAGAAAGTGAGTTTTGGTCATTTTCAAATAACCATAACTTCTATCTCAGAAAGAGTTTCAAGTAGTTCTTGATATTGTTGGAAATATCTTACCAACGTCTCCAATTTTGTGCGATTTTGATATCCTATAATGATTTGTTCCTTTCGAATGTTGGGTTGTTGGACTGAGGAAAGTGTAAATTCAGATTTAAGGAAATACAAACTATTCTTCTCTTATTAATTTCCTAATTAGTGTTTGTGGATTTATTCGGGTAAAAACTAAATTTAGTTTAGTTTGTAAAAATTGTAATTATGCTTAGGGCTTCGAGAAGAAAAAAAGAAGAAAGAAAGAAAAAGAAGCCATGAATTCCCCGAGAACGTCAAGCTTTACGAGTGTAATTCGTCGTGGGTGAAACCT
This sequence comes from Solanum peruvianum, assembly GCA_027705065.1. Taxonomy (NCBI): domain Eukaryota; kingdom Viridiplantae; phylum Streptophyta; class Magnoliopsida; order Solanales; family Solanaceae; genus Solanum; species Solanum peruvianum. The sequence continues at coordinate 43,870,860 of JAKWJD010001759.1, read as the reverse complement.
ATCAAGGTATGTGAGATATTTAGTGTTGGGTTAGTTCACCCACACACCAAACTTGTTTTAATTTAGCGATTTTTGAGTTGGTTGAATGATAAAAAATGAAGTTCTTGAAGAACATTGTTGAGTTCTTATTGGTTAATTTGCTAAAATCCTAGGGTTGGTTTCATTTTACTGGGTTCTTTTTCGAGTTAAATCTATTGGGTATTAAGGGAATTTATGATCCTAATTTTTTGGGGAAATAACCAAGTGCACTCCACATAGGCCTCTGAAGTTTGGAGCCTGGCGCTTAATACCTTTGAGAGCGACAAAGATGCAGTTTGTCACATTCTTCATCTATCTTTTCGAACTAGTTTCTCAGTGATGTAGCTACGTTTCTTAATTTATTCTAACACTCATATGTACATCTAAAAATCATGAAATTATCCATAAATATGAGATCATGAACCTTGAATCCATATTCCAATTCAAAAGAAGTTAAGATTAAAGTTTAAGAAGTTAAGAGTCTAGTCTAGAAATTATGAAGCAATCAAAGAAATGTTTCTTAATATTTTCAAAATTCTTTAATAAACATTTTAACTTCATTTTAAGGCTCAAATTTAAAGTTAATCAAAGAGTAAAGAGTTGAGTTCCTTTCTTAAAATCTATAAGGGAACAAAGTATTACCAAAGAAGATTATAAATGTTTTAAAGCTAAGCGATGAGCAATTATATCATCCTAAATGAAGAATTTTTTTAAAAATACACATGAGCTAAGTATATTTTATGGAGTAGTATTGAGCACCAATATGGAGATACGAGTTCACAATAACTCAAATCTCCATAAACCATGTAGTCATCATGGGTATGAATGGGTCATACTTTTTACATGATCACATAAGTTAAGCTAATGGATCCACTAAGTTAAGCGTTCTATATGACGGAAAATTATAGGATAACTCTGGCAGTGTGGGCAAGACATTGTATCACCACTTAGGCTCATAGTGGTGGTTTTCCATTAGAGAATCTCCTACATAAATTATATTATGTCATATATATAGGTAAAGTTGAGTTTGTTATTACATTTCTTTATCGAACTAAGTGTTTTCATTGTTTTACCATCTTTGATATAGTACATGTGTGATACTACTTTATAGCAAGTTAAGTTATTCTTGAGTTAAGAAGAACGTAAGTGTTCCTTCTTACTCTTTTCAAGATTAAGTTGTTGCTTAGAACTCCAACTCGCATTCTCTTAAATTCAATGTACTAGTGTCCCTTGGCCTGCACGTAGGCAACCAGGATCATCATCCAGCGCCCCCTTGATACGGTTGAGCACTTAAAGTCATTGGTGATCCGAATTACATTACGGAGGACTCTTTTATTCGCTTTTTAGTCTTTCTTTATTATGATGTTGTTGGTATGTCTCAACATACATCTTAGTATTATAGAGTTTCATAGACATCAATACAATTATTTATGAGCCTGTCATCTTTGTATTGCAGATATTTTGTGGGGAGACATAGTGCTAATTTTGCCAATTTATTTTTCTTTAAGTTATTATATGACACTGTTTCATTGAATTAAGTCATACACTGAGTTATGTGACCCGTGCCAAAGGTCTGCGCGAGGCCAGTAATGGTCTTCGAGTGTCGTCCATGCCAACGGTATAAGCTCGGGGCATGACACATACTTAGACTTTTTATCACCATGTAATATAACCATTTCTTTGAACTATTTTACGGAGCAACCATACGGTCCATAGATCAATCTATTGTCCGTAGGTTGCAACCGTGGTTCCATACCTGGTAAAGAATTCCCTGATCTTCAGGATTAGCTTGCCTTCCAAATCTACGTTCATAATCTATTGTGTGAAACTAAACCACGGTCCATAGGTTGCCTTCGTAGATGCACGTTTTTGCACTTCTTTCTACTGTATCTCCAAGTTTCCGCGTCATAACATATTTCTTATAGCCGTGAGAAAAAATGGATCTAGAAAATGAACCCACGATACATCAACACCTTAAACATAAAATCGTCATTTGTCCTCAAGAGACACACTAAGACTCTAAATGACACTTGTATAAAAGCAAGCAATTCAAGCACAAGCAATCATAAGGCTCTTTCTCACGATTCTCTTTTTGGGTACAAAATTTTTTCTCTTAGAATAAACAAACTAATTTGTGTGGATCAAAATATGACACAGATCGACCAATTAACACACAACATACACTATTTAACTATCACCAAGGTACCAACTTTCAGACAACATCACTATTACCCTTATATTAAACGATAGGCCTTTTTCATATAATAAATATAATTTTTAGTAGAAGGATACATTAAACACTCACACTCAAAAGTAACTACAAGTATAGTTTGCAAGCAATACCATAGGATTTCCCTTATTTCACTGCTTAGACTATCCAAACAAGGTTCTATGATCACTAAAGAACTTTTCTTGGCTTGTAACGTAGGCTCAGGGTTTGGTGTGGTACATTTTGGTACTTTCAGTGACTTTCTCCCCTCTTTGACATTACATTAGGCTATTCTAACTCTTTTTGCACTATTTTTGACATCGTACATTTTTATCCTCTTTCCGTTGATTCTTTTCAACAATCGATGCAACATTAAACTTTGTAGCTATTATATATATATATATATATATATATATATATATATATATATATATATATATATATATATATATATATATATATATATATATATATATATATATATATATATATATATTCTTTAGTTTTGCTCCCTTTGTTTCACACAAAAACACATGCTCTCTTTTATTTTCTATTTTAACACCAATATATTATTTTCAACCAGCCTATGTCATCATTCTTCATTATTTATCATGATTCTACACATACAATCCTAATATATTCCAGTTAAAAATAATTTAAACAGTCTCTTGGGGGAAAATAACACATTTAAGAAAACCCCAAGAGAGGATAGTGAGTTGGGTTATTCAGACTACCCTATCACTTGCAATCCATTTACCCCACCCCCAAAAAAAACAATGTGCAAATGTCCCCAATTCACAAAAAAGTAAAAACATAATGGATTGGGTAAGACAAATATTTGGTGCATAGGCCAAAGAACTATCAACAAATAGGTAGGTCAGGTGTCCCGGACATTGCCACAACAATTCTGGGGCAACTCTCAGTAGTGCCAACATCTTTTATCGTATCACACTCCTTAGAGCTATCGATTGCTATAGCAGAACCATAATTGGTTCACACATCATTCTCCATAGTAGGTAGAACCTCCATCATAAAGTATAGAACTCAATGCCCCCGCCACACTATCTTTAACTCTCTATTTACGGAACTGCTCATCTATTATAGAAGCTTTCGTAGCTTGCTTATATTTTCTTTTCACCCTCTGTACTGCTCTTTCCTCCTTAATGGACTCGGTAATGTGTCTAGTTCGGTGCCTTTTGTCATACCCCTTTTTGAGCACATGGTAAAAGGGTTTTCCAATTTAAGTGACAGTATTGAATTAGGTATTATTTTACTTTCTAGAGTAGCCACTTGGAATTGAGTTATGATGTTCCAAGTCACTTTTATGTTTAATCCCTAACCAAAAGAAAATGACTCTTTCTTTGGTCTACAAACAACAAAAGGTAAGAAATTCTATGACCAAGGGGAAGGTATTAGGCATCCATCAAGTCCCGTGGTACTAGCACGGTCGCTTTTATTAACTTATACTTATTTTTATATATTTTTGGATAATTTATGTCTACATTCCATGATTTGCTTATTTTTAATTGTTGAACTTTTATTACTCTTAAACTGGATGCATAACTGCATTTTTGATCTTGACATTTAGATACATAACTCTTTTTCCCTCTCGAGTTCATGATACCTAATAATTTTAATTAACACCTCTTGGTTTGAAGTAACAAAAAATAATTATTTAAAAAATTTGGACAAGGTGTGCATCGGATCCTTGCGTTTCTTTTAAGTGTTTAAAAAAAATGTATAACCATATTCTTTATTAAAACCATTTTAACATGCCTAATACCCATCTAATATAATAAAAAAATATAAATAAAATCAATCTAAGCTTCTAGCATACAATATAAAATTTTGAGTTATTTCGTATTCTTTAATTTTAATTTACTCTTAAAGTTAATGTTACCATTAAGCTACGCCTATAATATTTTTATTTTTCTATCTTAAACCTAATGTCATAATTAGGCATACACATATTGTAACTTCTTATTAAGCCAAACAAAGCAATGACGAATTGCTAAAAATAAATCTCATCCTTTGTTTGATAAATAAAACAACAATTTTTTCAACAAATAAAACTATTTAAAATGAGATATAACTCTAAATACATTCTCATTTCAATCAACTTATGAATAAAAAAGAGTGTAAGATACTACAAAATAAATACATCAAATTCCATAGACAAACTGAAAAGAATAAGAACCACAAAGTCTTGACGGAACAATGAATAGAATACTCATATTTTTTAGTGTGAATGTGTGTGTTCTTTTTTTTTTTGTAGTGTGCATGTTATGCGGAATTCGATATAATACGAGAAAAATATAAACGCGAAAAACAAGACAACAGATTTACGTGGTTCACCAATAAATTGGCTACGTCCACGGGAAGAGGGGAAGCAGTTTTATTATGGAGAGGCAAGAACAGAAATTACAGAATAGGGTTTGCCCTAGCGTCTATATATAGTGCTAGGTTACGCCGTAACAGGCTTGGGCCCAACATACATAATTGACATTATAGAGAGGCAAGAACAGAAATTACAGAATAGGGTTTGCCCTAGGCAAGAACAGAAATTACAGACCCCCGTCCTTTCTGTTGTAACGGGTCCTATTCAAGGCATTCAACAAATCTCCACCTTGACTTGAATTCTCCAAACAGATTCTTCAGATGCACTATGACAGTGCCAAGCCTCCCCCTCTTCCTCAGAATTGCCCCGCAGGGCAATTAACAGCTTCTGATGTTGAGCAAGTCCAAACAGTGTTGAAACTTGCTCTGTGGAACCGGCTTTGTGAACATATCAGCAGGATTATCAGCAGTTCCTACTTTCTTCACCTTGATTCTCTTCTCACTTCTCAGAAAATGATACCTCACGTCAATATGCTTGGTTCTCTCATGATGGACTTGATCCTTGGCTAGACAAATTGCGCTCAAACTGTCACAATACACCGTAGCCTGATCATGATGCAGACCAAGATCACTAACCAGCCCTTTCAACCAAATCCCTTCTTTTGCAGCCTCTGTCAAGGCAATGTACTCCGCTTCCGTAGTAGACAAAGTCACTGTAGGTTGCAAAGTTGCCTTCCAACTAACGACAGATCATCCAAGGGTAAACACATAGCCAGTCATTGATCTTCTTGTGTCAACATCTCCAGCATAGTCAGAATCAGAATAGCCAGTAACCAAGCACTGAGTATCACCTCCATAAATGAGACCAACGTCCGATGTACCTTTAAGGTATCGGAAAATTCTCTTCACAGCGTGCCAATGTTCTCTTCCTGGTTGTCCCATGAATCTGCTCACTACACTGACTGCATGTGCTAAATCTGGCCTTGTACAGACCATAGCATACATCAAACTTCCTACAGCACTGGCATAAGGGACTCGTGACATATACTCCTTCTCTTCTTCTGACTGTGGAGCGAACATGGCAGTAAGATGGATATTGGAAGCACTGGGGGTATCAATAGGCTTAGATGAAGACATGCCAAACCTCGCCAAGACCTTCTGAATGTAGCTTCTCTGTGACAAGAAAAGTTTCCTTCTCTCTCTGTCTCTAATGATCTCCATCCCTAGAATTTTCCGAGCGGCTCCCAGATCCTTCATCTCAGACTCAGCACTAAGTAAACCCTTCAGCTTCTGAATGTCATACTTCTTCTTTGCAGCTATCAGCATATCATCTACATAAAGCACCAGATAGATGAATGAATCATCCTTGAGCCTATTGTAGTAGACACAACAATCATATGAGCTCCGAGTGTAGCCCAACTTCACCATATAGCTGTCAAACCTTTTGTACCACTGCCTTGGAGACTGCTTAAGTCCATATAAGGAATTCTTCAACTTGCAGACGTGATTTTCCTTCCCTGGAACTTGGAAACCATCCGGCTGAGTCATGTATATCTCTTCCTCCAACTCTCCATGTAGAAACGCTGTCTTCACATCAAGTTGTTCAAGCTCCAGATTCTGATGTGTAACTATAGCTAGTAACACTCGGATGTAAGTATGTCTGACCACTGGTGAGAAGATCTCATTGTAGTCCACTCCCTCTCTTTGGTTGAAACCTCTGGCAACAACCCTGGCTTTATACTTGACTCCTTCTGCTGGTGATATCCCTTCCTTCTTCTTGAAAACCCATTTGCAAGTAATAATCTTTCTCCCCGAAGGTTGTATGACCAGATCCCATGTCTGATTCTTGTGTAGGGACTCCATCTCATCTCCCATAGCAGCAAACCATTTTTCAGAATCAGGACTTAAAATGGCTTCTTTGTAAGTGGACGGCTCAGATGTATCTACCTCTTCAGCACCTGCAGTCCATAACCCACCATGTCCTCAAAACCATACCTCGTAGGTGGCCGAACTCCAACCCTCTTTGGCCGATCTTGAGCTATACTCCGATGGATATCTGATGGCATAGATTCTGGAATATCAGTTTCTGTCTGTGGCTCTTGATCCTCCTCTTCAGGTTCTTTCAAATCGCTCTCATTCTGAATGACTTGAAACTCCACCTGTTTATCAAGACCCCCAGTTTCTGACGTAGTTGTAGGCTTCACAATGGTTCTAAGCAGAAACTTTCATCAAAGACAACGTTCCTGCTCATAATAACCCTCTTTTCTGCTGGAGACCAGATTCTGAAACCTTTCACTCCATCTCCGTAGCCCACAAATACTCCCTTTTTAGCTCTTGGTTCTAACTTACCTTCACTGACGTGATAGTAAGCCGTACAACCAAAAGCTTTCAGATTTGAATAATCAGCAGCTTTTCCTGACCACATCTCCATAGGTGTCTTGCACTGTATGCCTGTATGTGGTCCGCGGTTAATCAAGTAGCAAGCTGTACTAACCGCTTCTGCCCAGAATCTTCTATCTAGACCAGCATTAGAGAGCATGCACCTTGCTCTCTCCAGAAGTGTTTGATTCATCCGCTCAGCTACACCGTTCTGCTGTGGTGTATTTCTGACAGTACGATGTCGAGCAATCCCTTCATCCTTACAGAATTGATCAAATTCAGACCAGCAGAATTCCAGCCCATTATCAGTTCGCAACCTCTTGATCTTCTTCCCTGTTTGATTTTCCATCAAAATTTTCCACTCCTTGAACTTCTGGAAAGCTTCACTTTTATGCTTCATCATGTACACCCAAGTCATCCTTGAGTAGTCATCAATAATGGACACAAAAAATCTGCAGCCTCCTAAAGACTCAACACGGCATGGACCCCAGCAATCAGAATGGATATAATCAAGTGTGCCTTTTGTTCTGTGAATGGCCTTTGGAAACTTGTTGCGATGTAGTTTTCCAAAGACACAATGTTCACAAAACTCTAGGCTCTTAACCTTATGACCAGAAAGAAGATCCTCCTTTGACAGAATTTGCATTCCTCTTTCACCCATATGACCAAGTCTCATGTGCCATAACTTAGTCATATCCTCCTTGTGAACTTCTGACGATGCAACATGGGCTGAACCTGTAACCGTGGAACCTTGTAGAAAATACAAAGTACCACGCATGACACCCTTCAGAATCAGATTTGAACCCTTCCAGACCCGCAAGACTCCATCTTTTCCCGACCAGCTGAATCCCTTGCTGTCCAAAAGACTGAGAGATATCAGATTTTTCGTCATCAATGGAACGTGCCTGACCTCGTTCAATGTGCAGAAGCTACCGTCATGTGTCCTTATCTTGATCGAGCCTGTCCCAACCACCTTGCAGACAGAACTGTTGGCCATCGAGATGCTGCCTCCGTCTACCTGCTCATAAGTCGTGAACCACTCTCTCCTAGGACAGATATGATAGGATGCCCCAGAATCGAGAACCCACACATCTGAATGATGAGTGTGCTCATCCGCAACTAGGGCAATGTCTTCTTCAGAATTGGTGTCTCCTTCAGCAACAGCAGCAGAAACTGATTGTTTTTCCGATTGCTTCTTCTTCTTCGGACAATCAAATTTCCAATGTCCCTTCTCCTTGCAGTAATTACAAACATCATCCGGCTTTGCACCCTTCGACATCGGCTTATTTTTCTTTCCGCCGTTTTTCTTTCCCTTTCCGCTACTGGTGAACAGACCGGAAGGTTGTATGTCCGTACTTGTGCCGTTAGCCTTATGTCGTAATTCCCTGCTATGAAGGGCCGATCTGACTTCTTCCAACGACACAGTATCTTTCCCAACAATGAACGATTGAACAAAATTCTCAAACGACATTGGGAGAGATACTAACAGAATCAGGGCAGCATCTTCATCCTCGACCTTCACATCGATATTACGTAATTCTAATAACAAAGTATTCAATTGCTCTAAATGTTCCCTGAGTTGTGTACCTTCAGCCATTCGTAAACCGAATAGACGTTGTTTCAGAAGCAGCTTGTTGGTTAAAGATTTTGTCATGTACAAACTCTCCAGCTTCAACCACAGACCAGCAGCAGTCTCTTCATCCGAGACCTCCGTGATGACGTCATCCGCGAGACACAACATGATCGTCGAGTGCGCCTTTTCCTCCAGAATCGCCATCTCAGGAGTAACGACGGCGTTCTTGTCTTTCGACAACGGCGCCCAGAAACCTTGTTGTTTCAACAAAGCCCGCATCTTGATCTGCCATAAACTGAAACTGTTCCTCCCTGTGAATTTGTCGATTTTCACGTTCAAAGCAGACATCTCGAATTCTCCAAGAACACCGATTAACCGAGAGGCTCTGATACCAATTTGTTATGCGGAATTCGATATAATACGAGAAAAATATAAATGCGAAAAATAAGACAACAGATTTACGTGGTTCACCAATAAATTGGCTACGTCCACGGGAAGAGGGGAAGCAGTTTTATTATGGAGAGGCAAGTACAGAAATTACAGAATAGGGTTTGCCCTAGCGTCTATATATAGTGCTAGGTTACGCCCTAACAGGCTTGGGCCCAACGTACAGAATTGACATTATGGAGAGGCAAGAACAGAAATTACAGAATAGGGTTTGCCCTAGCGTCTATATATAGTGCTAGGTTACGCCCTAACAGGCTTGGGCCCAACATACAGAATTGACAGATAATTAAGGGCCCAATACAACAACCCCCGTCCTTTCTGTTGTAACGGGTCCTATTCAAGGCGTTCAACAGTGCAAATTGCATATTGCTTCTTTCGTACATATTTTTCTTTTTGGTTGTCTTTTCTTCTCTGTAGTGTGAATGTGTGTGGGTTGTGTATTTAATGTGCGTGTCTTTTTTGGTGTGATGATAATTTATTTCTTTTTGCAGATTTTTTCATCCCTTTGTGTATTGTTGTTTTGATGTATATATGGGTACGTTTGTATAAGTAAAATAAAAGAAAGTGGGGTTCAGTGGTGTGCGGGGTGGTGAGTGGTCTGTGCTACGTGGGAGTTGAGTGGGTAGTTTATGGTTTAGTGAGGTGGGGATAATAAGTGTTTATTATAAATTAAATATATACAAAATTATAATAGTAAAGATATAATTTGTTTTGAACTGACAAAAAAAATAGTAAATGGTTAATTTAAAAATATATTTAAGAAACACTAGTTTTAATCTAAAAATAAAACATACCTTAAAAAGTGATTTTGTTTTTATTTTTTTCAAATCTTTTAAAATAAACTTAATACAATTATATAAAAGTCAAAATATTAATTTAGCTTTATAAAAATAATTCAGCTCTAAAAAATGATGTAAAATTTTAGGTACGAACAAAAATTACATGTCTACAGTTTGCCACTATTTGACTGAAAACACGAAGAGTTTTCAAACAAAGAAGTAGATAACAAGACAAATTTTGACTGAACTTGTATTTGAAGGAAAAATTGTGTGAATAAATCTTGATTTTGGACATCCTGCATATCCCAGGTTATAAGAGAATTAGGTCACGTGTAGTTCAAGGAGATGAGGTGATGAGTAAGGAGTTTGGTGACGTTCCATGGACGCTCCATGTCACGACTCTTATCCTTACATAAAAGTTAAAGCTAATAGTCAAAAGGAAAATAAAAGTACAAGTTCCTATTTATGCAGCTTCCGTTAAGTGTTCACTTGATTCTTTAGTTTTAGATATTACCTTGATTTTTTGGGTGAGTATATTGATCTTGAATTAAATTTTATGCTTAACTTGCAACTTAGAGTGAATTTTTTTGGCACTCTTAAAAATAACAATTCGAATATGTTCTTGAATGACTACATTTTTGCTAGAATAGAAGCTGAACAGAAATAGATGTCAGTAAGTAAGGTTGCTACATGAATTGAAGTAGTTGATTCTATCTATCATGAGATTGATCATTCTGAAAAGAGTTGAAACTTTATTCTTGAATTTCAAACCCATGTTTCACCCAAGGAAACCTGTAAACCATCACAAACAAAAGAAATAAACATAAACTTTGTCCTAGTTTTCACTGGAAAATTTTTGTAAGTTATGAGCAAATGTAAATTAAAAAATATAAACTCAGACTTGGAAGTGTTTATCTTAATAGAAAATAAAAATAGCGTCCAAGACTAGGAACTCTGTATCCTAGGAGAAAAACAAAAAATAGTAGTTTCAAACTAAGAAGTGTTTATCCTAGAAGAAAATAAAAATAATGTCTCACACTAGGTAGTGTTTATATTAGGAGAAAAATAAAAAATGACGGACTTAGACTAGGAAGTGTTTATCCTAGAAGAAAATAAAAATAACGGTCTCAGATTAGGAAGTGGTATCCTAGGAGAAAGTTAAAAATAACGTCTCAAAGAAGGAAGTATTTATCCTAGGAGAAAAATAAACAACAATCTCAATATTAGGACGTTTTTATCCTAGGAGCAAAATAAATGAAGTCTCAGACTAGAAAGTGTTTATCCTAGGAGAAATTAAAATAACACTCTCAAACTAGGAAGTGTTTGTCCTAGGAGAAAATAAAAAGTAACATCTCAAACTAGGAACTGTTTATCCTAGAAGAAAATAAAAATAACGTCTCAGACTAGGAATTATTAATACTAGGAGAAAATAAAAAATAATGCTCTTAGACTAGGAAGTATTTATCCTAGAAAGGAACCAAAATAATGTCTCAGACTAGGAAGTGTTTATCATAGGAGAAAATAAAAATAATATTTTAGACTAGGAATTTTTATCCTAGGAGAAAATAAAAATTAACGGTCTCAAACTAGGAAGTGTTTATCCTAGGAGAAAATGACTAAAGTGTAGGACGGTCCTGCTAAAAACTAAATCTCATTGTGTAGGAAGGTGCTGCTAATTTGAATCTCAATATTTAGGAGGGTCCTCCTAAACTAAATCCCATTATATAGGATGGTCATGTTAATCTAAATTCCATAATGTAGGAGGGTCCTGCTAATATAAACTTTATTATATAGGTTGGTCCTTCTAATTTAAATCCCATTGCTTAGAAGGGACTAGGTAATCTCATTATGTAGAAGGATTGTGCTAATCTAATCCATTTCTGTAGGAGGTACTTGTTAATTCTATTATGTAGGATGCTCCTGCTAATCTCATTATGCATGAGGGTTCTGCTAATCTAAAGCTCTTTCTGTACGACGCACCTGTTGATA